>BQNB010030791.1:0-54546 GCA_026074375.1 Tanacetum coccineum
CTAATCTATTTATATCATATTCTACCTATCCTACATCTACTAGTAACAAAATAAAACTAGAAAACGAGATGTGATCAAGAAAAAATAAATGAGATATATAAAGATAAGATGTCACGTCTGCTTCTCTCCACTTGCGTTAAGTATAAGCAGACTTTTTTTTCTTTTACTTCCTTCCTGGGCCTCCATTTCTTCATTTCTATAACTGGGCCTCATTTATACTTAGTATTGGGCTTGGTTTCACCATTCTTACTGATCGAGTAATAAATTTAAGCAATGGGCTGGACTTTTATTAATAATAATAATGGGTCGGTCCGACCCATATAAATGGTTTCGGGCCGGCCCAATAAGAAGTGAAGGCACCGTTGAAACCGTAATCGCGTGCTCTTTCAAATGGCATGCTCGAGAAATATTAACGACTTCGTCTTGATCTCGAAAAAGCGTAAACGTCTTCAAATCTTAACTGAAAGTCACTGTTTTTGCTTTATTTTCAATCTCTTATACCTGCAAGACATAAAAACACAAACCAAATATATTTGCAATAATATTTATCATATTTTAGCATTTTTAGTCTGATTAATAGTGTTTTACGAGGTACAAATGATGTGTTAGCACACATTAAATTCCCTCACACTAAGCCATTGCTGGTCCCACACGCAATGTTTATAAAACAAGCCCGGAAATAAATAATTTAATCCCCCTTTAACTTATGACCCCTCACAATCAAACAAGAACATAAAAGGTCTATTAAGAAGGTTCAAAAATTATTTATTTCGAAAGCGCCCCCGTTTTAACCACTTATTAATAATAGATAAAAACTAAGATAATTTTTTTTTATAAAATTTATTTAAAAGGCTTTAAGAACGGGAGTTTATCATCCTTGATTTTCACAATCCCCAAACTAAGCTTAAAACGAAATCACAGCCAAATATAAGATTAGATGTTAACACTACTCATAAATGCTAATTGTGTACGCGTAGCTACTTTTCGCTCCCTTATTCCTAATTTTCTCTAAAGATTTTATTATTATTATTATTATTAATGACAAATAAATTATGTCCTTATTAATATAAAGGTGCCCGGTTTAGACCATAATTAGTTTGAAATCCTTTCCTAAAGAGATGATATGGTGAGAATAAGGTTCACATTAAGGTTCTAAATTCGCATGATTTAGGGGTTATCCTTTTTATTTCATCCGAAACAACTCAACTACGAGTCCAGAGACGGAAGCTTTATTTAGATAACCCCGGAGTCGAAATTTGGCTTTATTCTTATTATTATTATAGCAACATTATTAAACCTCCCGGTTCTTTAAACAATTGTCACATCGGTATGCGAGCCGACCATGATCCAGGAGTCTTATTTCGACTAGGAGATTCTCGACCTTTTTGAAGGCTGCAACATCGGTTGTGAGCCGGCAAGATGCAGCAAACATATTTCGACCTCGATGATTTCCTCGACCTTTTAGAAGGCTGCAACATCGGTTGTGAGCCGGTAAGATGCAGCAAACTTTTATCAGTCTCGGATTATTACTATGTGCCTTATTTAGAAGACTGCCACATCGGTTGTGAGCTAGCAAGAGGCAGTAAACTTTTATCAACCCACAGTTTTTATTATTATTATTATTACTTCCACCCTTTAAACGACTACTATATCGGTTGTGAGCCCGCAAGAGGTAGTGGTCTTATTTCGGCTTTGGTTTATTACATAACTATTATAATTATAGCCAAATTTCAAGTCCTGTGGTCTTTTAACAACTGCCACATCGGTGTGCGAGCCGACCATAGTCCAGGAGTCTATTTCCCCACAACACTGACAAAACCTCGATGTGTACCTTACTTTCACCAGAAGGAATCTCTACGAAGGGATCTAAACTAAAAATCGCAAAAACCAAAGTAACTTTATTTATTCAACAATTATAACGTTTATTAAGCTGGTGGGAGCAAAAAGCCACAATTAACCTCTATGAGCTCGAAAGAGATCCAACTTCTCTACGTTTAGCATCTAACTTATATTCAACTCTATCATTTTTCGTTCTTTGCAAAATTTTAAAGTTAAGCAAATGCTGAGTCTCGAAAGCTAAGGGGAAAGCTAGAGTGATACACTCGGTCAAGTCCAAAGCTACCTAGTTCTACGAGCCTACTTATTACTAACATTTTTATATTTTCATCATTTTTTCATTCTTTTTTTAAAGCAAACAACACAATAAATTTTTTAAAATTGTGGTCAAAACGGGGTTGCAAGGGACACATCAAGGCACAGGTAAGATCATATTTCGACAAAAATCCCCCCCCCCCACACTTAGAATGGAACATTGGCCTCAATGTTCAAAATATCGGGCTTTATCCCCACACTTAGGAACGAAAAAGGCAAATGCAAAAAAATTCCAAGTGTGAAAGAGGAAATAAAATCAGATAAATATATATGATCAGGATTGAGGATTCCAATATAAGCAGAAGATCAAAGACCGAATGATTGGAGGATTGAAAACAAGCACGGGTCTTCATGATTTTAAGGAATCCTACAAAAACGAGCACCCACAAAACACAACAAGGAAAGAGGCACGCCCCCACACTTATTCATTACTAATACTACTACTAAACTAATATATTATTACTACTAAGAAAGATAGAAAGAGAAAGAGAACACGAGTTGCCTCCCGAGAAGCGCTTGTTTTTGTCCGAGTCTCTAGCTTGACTCTACGGTTATTTCATTTTAGGTCCATGGTCAAATCCATCACCCGTTGTGAGGTGAGGATGGTAATAGCGATACATCACCTCCTTCGGTGAGTATGCAGCAGGACGGGGTGATGGCATATGATGAAAACTAAAAGAAGGGGTCTCCATCACCCTCGTCTTCTCACCCGACTGTGTTAGGGAGAAAAAAAGGATCAAAATTTTCCACTTCCCTTAAGGAAATTTCCTTAGAATCGAAAAGTGGTGTGACTAGTAGGGTAGACTCATCAATAAATGGAGTCGACTCAGGGGGGTCCAGGCTACTAATGTCCTCAAGATCAAAGTAAAAATGATCATACTCCGGTGAAGATATGATGTGAGCGAGTTCATCGAAGAGCTCCTCAAGATGAAAATCACTCCTATCGGCAGGAGGAAGCGGATCAATCGAAAGATCAAAATGAAACGATTCATATTCAAGAAGAGAAAGATCAGAATGAGAAGTGGTACTGCCACTACTCTTCTCTTCGATATGATCGACATCAAAACAGAATGATTCGTATTCCGGAAGAGAATGATCAGAATGAGAAGTGGTATTGCCACTACTCTTCTCTTCTTGATGATCGAAGCAAAATGATTCAAAACTAGGAAGAGAAAGATTAGAATGTGAGGAAGAAAAAAACATCGTAAAGAATTAAACAATATAAGAAGAGAAAGAGATAAGAATTAAACGCTAGAGAGGATAACAAAGAATTTTTTTTGGTATTTTTAATATAATATATAAATCTAAAATATAAAAATATTTTTAATATAATATATAAATATAGAATATAAAAAAATATTTTTGTTTTTTTATTTTTATTATATTTTTGTATTTTTATATTTTTTAGAAACGAAAATAAACTTTCAAAAGAGAAAGGATCTTCAAGGCACTAACTCGAAACACTACATAAAAATCGTACAACTCTTCCCGGCAACGGCGCCAAAAACTGATTCGTCCCGAAAGACCGGTCGAGTAATATAATATAAGTAATCACGTCGGATAAAAATTACTTTAGAAAAAGTAATATTCAATCCTCCGGATGTCGTGTCCCAACGAGAGATGAATTTGAAATTTACGTCGATGTTTCTAATTTGATGCTTGAATATCTTTTAGTTTTTGGTTTTGAATTATACTAATTCTATAATAATAAACTAAATTATAACTAAATAATAAAAAGCAAGATAAATAGATCTAAGATATGAAATAAAAGAATATGCTTGTCAAGTGAGGTGAAAAGATCATTAAATGTGAAATAAATAGACAATAAAGAATTGGTACCCGTTTAAAAACCGTTTTCTCACAACGTTGGTTTATACTAAAAACAAGCCTTTATGTTGGTATAAATTACTTTAAATGATGACGAATTAACACCCGTAAAAATATTATTTTCTCACGACGTTGGTCTATTTTGAAAACGATATCTTATAAAAGTATTAATTACTAGATTTGATGTTTGATTATTTCTCTGGCTTTTGCCCTTCGAAATATTCAAATAAGAAATCTAAATAATCCGAAAATTATTAATCAACAATTTACTTTTTAATCCACACTTAACTCACTATTCGCGGTCACTTAACAAGCATACCACAAATCTACTCGCTAAACATGGAAACTAATCTAACAATAATAAGCATAACTACGCTACGGATAACAACTAAAGCAACAATAATAATGTCTAAGCTAAAAAAGGCTATAAGCATAAAATAAAGAAATAAAAGAGATAAGAAAAAGATGAAACCCGAAATTAGCTCGGCTGAGACCTGCTCCATAAGCTTTAAAACCCCATCCAAAAGCAACACTCAAAATCATAAAATAAGCAAACCCGATCTAATACTACTGGTGAAACTTCTCAAACCGTCGAATCATAACTACAATAAGTCAAAATTCAGAAATCATTCTTCAATCAAATCAAACTATTACATTAATTGGAAATGAAAAAAAATAACAAATTATACTACCCTACATCCTACCCGCTACTACTACCTATAATTCTAATCTACGAATAAGAAAAATAAAAAGACAAAAACAAAAGTGAAGATAAGATGTATATCTTATCACGTATGCTGCTCCATTTCTTTTATTTGCACCTCTTACGTCATAGTTAAGCCAAAATCACCTGGGCCTTATTTGTATTTTATTGTTAGGCCAAGTCCATTTCACATTTTAACTTGGACTACATCTCATATTACTAGTGATAGAAGTGGGCTTCGGGCTCAGCTTGGACTTTTCAAACATGGGCCGGTTTGTCTATCTACCTGATGGGCTGAGCCTGGTGCTAGTTATCAAATAATAATAATGGGTCGGTCCGACCCATATAAATGGTGTCGGGCCGGCCCAATAAGAGATGAAGGCACCGTTTGACTCGAATTCTTATGTTTTTTCCAATGGCATGCTCGGGAAATATTTACGACTTCGTCTTGATCGCAATAATTAAGCATATTTTTGCATTTTTAGTCCGATTAATAATGTTTTACGGGGTATAAATTATGTGTGTTTTAGCTCTCACCACGAGCTAACGACTTTTATCTATGAAAGTGACCGACACTTTCGTGTTCCTAACAAACGAGAAAAAACTTTGAATGTATCCTGACTCTAGACTAAGTTTAGTCTACGTTTAACTAGTACATTATCATTCTCATGAGCATGATTTATAATTCATTATCTTACGGTTTTATAAATTTTACGTAAATCATTCAAGTCTTGCATGCATGAATACAAAAACTACCCAATACCATCACCACCTTTGTAATAACACATCTACAAGTATTATACACACTCAAATAACAATTGTTCCCCCTCCTTGCCTTCTAGAAACCAGCCACCCTTATGGTGTAAGCCAAATTATGTTTTTTGCCTTGTTAATCCACCCTTTCTTATTTATGTTTAGTGATATGTGCTTAAACACATATTATTTATTTCTTATTATTAAGCTAAAAAGACCAATAATGAACGATAAATACATAAAAATACATTGTATAAGTGTGTTTTGTTAATTGTGTCTTGCAGGTAACGGATATATCACAAAATGACAAAAATAAAGCAAAACAGACAAAGCCGAGCACGAGAATGGAAAGAGCATGGGAAATCGAACCCGAAGGCATATTTAATTTTAATGGGCCAACCCGTACCTATTTTATTGGGCCGGGTCAGCCCATTATCAATTGAAGTATATTAACCCTTAGCCTACCATAAGCGGCCTTATAAAAATACAAGTCTATGTCCATTATGCATAAATCCATTTCCAGGCCCAATGAAATAAAAGCCCAAGTCATAACCTGGGTCAAAGTCCAATACAATGAATAAAGCGAGTCAAACCTTTCACTGTTTATTCCTATCCTTTCCTTCTCGTTTTTACACTCCAAAATTAACACAGGGTAAACTCTCCACCCTCCACAAGCTCCTACACCTTCTAGAAAGTTTATCTGACATACCTGACACACGTTAAGCCACGTTGGAAATCCTAAGTGATTTGATTGGTGGAAAGGATGTGTAAGCAATCCAACGGGTGAAAAGATGGGATTTGAAGAACGATTTTGATCAAGGGCTAGGATCGATAGATTGGGGAGCGTCTCAATGTCCTAGAAGCTTCACTCCTCAGCTATAAATAGAAGAGAAAATCACACGCAGGAGATATCTAGTGTAGGATGTGGAAAACTAGAAGGGGGGTTGAATAGTTTACCGCTTTTTAATTTAAGGTTTTAAAGTTTTTATAAAAATTCTAGATTCGACTTTGTGTGAATTCAACACTTGCACAATATGAACAATATACTTATCTAAACAATTAATAGGATAGTATGAAAAATTAATGTAAGACAAGAGATAAGAGTAAGAACGATCAAACCACAACGCGAGGATTTATAGTGGTTCGGTAACGAAGCACCTCTTCGCCCTACTCCACTCCTCGAGCACCTAACTCGAGAGTTTTCTTCACTATGTCAACAAGCTCCCTTATGGCGGAGAAAACCTTACACAACTTCACTACACAACTTTGCTTCACGACTTGATCACGACTACACAACTTCTTCACACCTTAGTTTTCTTCACACCACTACTTCACCAAGCCACTACTATAATCACACCTAACTAACACTACTAGGAAGGATCACCAAGATCCAACTATACTTACAACAATCACCAAGATCTAATAACTACACAACTTTACAAGATTTACAAATGATTTACAAGTATTGATATGGATACAATAAGATTGCAACAACACATAAAGGTGTAATACTTCTTCACTTGATGATAGAAACAAAGATTTTTTATTAAATGATCAAAGAATTTTAATGAGATGTGTGGGCTATTTTTGATCAGAAAGAATGAGTGCAAAATGTGAGAAAATAGTGGGGAAAGCCCAGTATTTATAGGACAAACTAGAGGAGCGTCTACCTATGGGCGGTCCCCTTAAATAGGTGGGCGGTCCCCTTAAAATTAAGGGGGCCGCCCGTGTATTTAAGGGGGCCGCCCTAGACTAGGCGCTCCCCAGTTTGTCTTTTGTGTAGGGGAATTTTCTGGAACTTTTCTAGCCGTTTTAGGTCTGAAAATTTGAAATTCAAAATGTTTATTTTGAATAAAACATTTCTTTTAATTGTAGAAAATGTTTTGTAATGTTTATAAAAATGTTTACAACATTTTATAAAAGTGTGAGGTTGAATAAAAATTTCCTTTGATCATAAAATGCATTAAGCATTTATTTATTCATACCTTTAAGTGATATAATTTTCGAAATGAAAATTTACTACTAATTACTTGTTTACGTTTAATTTTACATTGAACGTTTTTATATTTTGTGATTATCAAAACGTAAAGATGTGAAAAATATTAATAATGTTTTTAGGCATTATTTCTATCAACAATCTCCCCCTTTTTGATGATTACAAAATTTAAACTCATTAAATGTAAAATTATTTTTAAACAAGTATTTAGTGAGTTTTATGTCATTTCTCCCCCTTTTTGTAGAATCAAAAAGGCATCGTCGAGAATTGCTAGTAAAATCGACGGAATAAATGCTCCCCCTTGATGTGTGCTCCCCCTCGTTCGAGGGCACCAAGGAATCGAGCTATGGTTTCTTGGCTACAAAAACGAGTTAGAACAATACAAATATTTCTAACATGTAGCAAGAAGGAAGGAAAAATATGACAAGTGCAAGCAAACATCAAAGCAAAAGATACTTCATTCATTTAGGACAATGTGTGTGAACTACACACAAGCATACATAAAAAGAAAAACAAATATGCTTTAGAAGCATATTAATACATAAAAAAAATCCTAAATAGCCATAGAAGGATTTTTGACTTGCTTGCGACACAAAAGGGTTTGACGATTATTTGTAGGCATATTACGAGATTAGTTGGTTGTTGATGGAGAGTTTGGAGCGGAGGCGGTTGTGGAAGGGTAATCTCTTTGAACTCTAGGTGGTGGATGTGGTCGAGTGAGGAGGAATTCAATCCAATTGATATCCTCACTTAAAGCAAGGAATTGTTTTTGGGTGAAGATGCAACAAGGGCAATACCCAACATGGGTTTCAACTTGGTTAATGTTGAGGGTGTGTGGTAGGTTTGGAGAGTAAGGTGATGAGGGAATGTTGTTTTGTTGTTGGGAGAGATGCATGGCTAAGAGGTTTGATAGGTCTTGTAGTTGATTAATGTCATCAACTAGGCTTTCTCTACTTGGAGATAGAGGTGGTGTGTGTTGAGTTTGGTTGTCACTTTGAGGTGGAGCTTGAGTGTGAGTAACATGTGAATTGATGGGTGAGATGGGAAATGGAGGATGTGAGACAACTTGTGGTGATGTGGGAGTGTCCTTAATGTAAGGATTTGGTAATGCTTGATTGGGGTGATTGTTTTCTTGAGATGGTTCATGGTGAGGAGTGAGTGGTTTTGGCATTGGTGTAGGTGAACTTACATTGAGCTCATTGGATGTGTTACAAGGGTTTAGTTTCTTCCTCCAAATGGGTTTCACACTCATTTTGGCTACCCTTGATGGTTTGGATGTGGGTTTGTTAGGAGATGTCATTGGTGAGGATGATTGTGATGATGATGGTTGAGAATGTATTTATAGTGGAGGAAAGGTTTAAATTAGGAAGAATGAACATTTAAAGGATCAAATCCAAGAAATGTTTGTGAATTTAGGGAAACAGTAGCTAAGTCTAGAGGGTATTAGGTCAAAGAGGGATGAAAAATACTGTTTTACCCGTGACAGCTAGGCCGGTCCCCTTAATTAGGGGTCGGTCCCCTTAAAGATAAGGGGACCGCCCTTTATGAATTAAGGGGGCCGCCTGCTGCTATTTCCCAGATTTCCCAAAAATTGATTTTTCTCAAAATTTTGTGTGAGGGTTTCTGTTTTGGTGGTTAATTTGCAGCAAGTCCATCCTTTTATGGCAATTAAGATTTTTTAGCACATAGCAATTAAGCATTCAACATTCTACATATATATGACAAGTTGTAGGATAAAACTATTTCACATAATTTTGGCATATAATCATATATGAATTGAAGACCAAAAGAGTGAAGAGCATATAAAATAGCAACTAGATATAATGCACAAAAATTTTTTCTTGACAAGAGGGTTAAGTTAAAAAGCGAACCAAACTTTTGTGCAAATACTAGTGTGTGCCTAAGTGCGACAAATGTGGAGTAGCGATTATTTCGACACTAAGACATGTAAAACCTAAGAAATAATCCAAATGCTCCTTGATTTAATTTTGCTCAACCAAGATTGTCGAAAATATATATTAGATTATATACTTTTGACAACAAGTAGGAGAACATTATGCATATGTGAAAAATACTTTTATCATATCTCAACAATATATAAAAATTGATTTTCATGCGCTCCTAGTTGTGAGAAAGACTTTTTAGAAAATAATAGATTGAGACTATTATATATATATGTATAACGAGATATGCATTTAGATAGAAGAATTTGTAAAAGTTTCCTTATAGACTTTTCCCAATCTTGTGTTTTTGTGTAAAATAGAAACCTAGACACAAAGAAAAGAAAAAAAATTAGTCAGTCAGGTGGGTGGTCCCCTTAATGTCCGGCCAGTCCCCTTAAAATTAAGGGGGCCACCCTTTATGAATTAAGGAGGCCGCCACATGTTGAGAAAATTTTTCTCAGATTTTTGACAAACAGTTCTTTGATGATTATCATTTCTTTATTATGCCAAAAACTTAATCAATTTGTTCCATCATTCCTAGACCTAGACATAAATAGTTAAATGGATCACGTTTAAGTGGTTTAGTTAGAATATCGGCTATGTTGTCTTCCGATGAAACCTTTTCTATAGTGATATTCCCTTTTTGAACATTATCGCGAAGGAAGTGATGGTGAATTTCTATATGTTTTGTTCGTAAATGTTGAACGGGATTCTTACTTAAGTCTATAGCCCCTTTGTTATCACACATTATTGGAATGTTGTCTAACCTAACGCCATAGTCTATGAGAGCTTGTTTCATCCATAGGGCTTGTTGACATGCCTTTCCGGTGCTTACATATTCCGCTTTGGTTGTGAAGATGGCAAGAGCAGTTTGCTTCTTTGAAAACCAAAATGTTAGACAACATCCCATAAACGTACAAACACCACTAGTGCTCTTGCGATCTATGTAATCTCCCGCATGATCCGAATCCGCATACACTATTGTTTCTATGCCGGATCCCTTAGGATACCATAATCCTAAATGTGTAGTGCCTTTAATGTATCAGAAGATACGTTTAACCGCTTCTAGGTGAGAGGTTTTGGGATCCTCTTGAAAGCGTGCACAAAGGCAAACACTAAACATGATATCGGGTCTACTTGCCGTTAAGTATAATAAACTACCTATCATGCCTCTATATTTGGTATTATCTACGGACTCACCTTCTTCGTCTCTCGTGAGTTTGGTTTCCGTAGACATAGGGGTTTTCATTGGCTTAGAGTCTTCTAGTCCAAATTTCTTAAGCATTTCCTTAATATATTTTGATTGATTAAAAAATATTCCATCATCTAATTGTTTTATTTGTAATCCTAAGAAAAAATTTAGTTCCCCCATCATACTCATTTCAAACTCATCATGCATGATCTTGGCAAAGTCATCACACATTTCTTGACAAGTTGATCCGAATATAATGTCATCAACATATATTTGGACAATAATGAGGTTGGAGTCTTTCTTTTTAGTGAAGAGTGTGTTATCTACCATTCCCATGGAGTAATCATGTTTAATAAGAAAGGCTTTTAATCGATCGTACCAAGCTTTTGGGGCTTGTTTTAGACCATAAAGAGCTTTCTTAAGTCTATAGACATAATTAGGTTTTGCGAAGTCAATGAATCCCGGAGGTTGTGCCACGTAAACCTCCTCATTGATAAAACCGTTAAGGAATGCACTCTTCACATCCATTTGGTATAACTTAAAGTCTAGTGCGCAAGCATAAGCTAAAAGTATTCTTATGGACTCTAGTCAAGCTACGGGTGCATATGTTTCGTCATAATCAATTCCTTCTTGTTGATTATAACCTTGGGCGACTAACCTAGCTTTGTTTCTAGTTACGATGCCATTTTCATCGAGTTTATTTCTATATACCTATTTTGTTCCTATAATGGTCATATCCATGGGATTTGGGACTAGTTCCCAAACATCATTGGTTTAGTTCCTCTTGCATGGCCATTATCCAATTTTTATCTTTTAATGCATCATTTATATTTTTAGGTTCTATTGTTGAAATAAAGCAAATGAAATTGCTTTTGTCTTGAGCTTGCGACCTAAGAGTTCTTTGATTTAGATTGCCAATAATATTTTCTAAGGGATGAATTTTAAATTCTTTAATATTTACAATTTGATTATTTTCTAATGAAATGTCTTCAAGATCATTGCCTATGGGTCTTGTTTTACTAACCTCAATAGCTTCTTCTTCATCTAACTCATCATCTTATAATGGTGATGTTTTAGGCGGGGCAAGAGTTTCATCGAAAGTTACATTTAACGACTCTTCAACTTTCATTGTTTGTTTGTTAAGTATTATGTAAGCTTTACTATTTTGCGGATATCCTGGGAAAACACCTTCGTACGACTTTGGGTCAAACTTGGTGACGTAATCTTTTGTATTAAGAATAAAGCATTTACTTCCGAATACTCTAAAATAGTTAAGATTTGATTTCCTAAATACGTCTAATGGAAACTCTATTAATTATATAGGTTGAAGTATCGACCGCATTACACCAAAATTTTTGAGGAATGGATTGTTTATTAAACATGGTTCTACTCATTTCTTGTAGAGTGCGATTTTTTCTTTCTACTACCCCCATTAGATTGTGGAGTACGAGGAGCAGAAAAATTATGAGATATCCCATTTAAATTACAATAGTTTTCGAATTGTACTTCATTATCAAATTCCCGACCATGATCCGTTCTAATTGATACAATCGAACATCCTAATTTATTTTGGATCATTTTGCTAAATATTTTGAATTTTTTGAAAGCTTCGGTTTTATTTGCTAAAAATCTAGTCCATGTGAATCGAGAATAGTCATCTACGATTACTAAGGTATAACTATTCCCTCTATAGCTTTGTATGGCGGAAGGGCCAAACAAATCTATGTGAAGTTGTTCTACGCATCTAGTTGTTAAAAGTATAATTTTAGCCTTGTGACTTGCATGAGCTTGCTTTCCAATTTTGCAAGCATCACAAAAATGTCAGTCGTATTTAAGTTTGAGTAGATTTTTCTAAACTAATTTATTTAGCTGATAATGATTTGAATTAGTTGCATATTAGCGTGACCTATTCTCCTATGCCATAGTGGGAGTTTTTGTCTAATTTGTCGCAAGGCTATTTTTGTCTTCCGGATTATTTCATAGTTTCATTTCATATATTTCTCATTTCCTACATTCTTTACCTATACCTTTTCGTCTTTGATTATTTAGATCATCGTGTTCGATAAATAGCTATCGTGTTCGGTAAATATTACTTTGCATTTGTTATCTCATATTTGTCCTACACTAAGTAAGTTATATGTTAAGTTATCTATGTGCTCAACATTT
This sequence comes from Tanacetum coccineum, assembly GCA_026074375.1. Taxonomy (NCBI): domain Eukaryota; kingdom Viridiplantae; phylum Streptophyta; class Magnoliopsida; order Asterales; family Asteraceae; genus Tanacetum; species Tanacetum coccineum. The sequence goes on from BQNB010030791.1 coordinate 12,732, forward strand.
TCAATTATTAGGGAGTCTTGAGAAATCATACATTTTCCTATGATTTTACCGTGCAATTTGCTTCCAAAGATTACATTTCCTCCGTTGTATGCTTTGTATGAAGAAAACAACTTTCAATTACCGGTCATGTGTTTTGAGAATCCACTATCTTTAATCCACTCATAGGGTTCCAAGTTTATTCCTAAGCATATTTTATCGGGCGCTTGATCTACAAGACAAGTTTCATCTTTAGTCTTTTCCATTTCATCTTCTCCATTATCGCTCCATGCTCCTCCAATAAATGCTCTTTGATCGTTGTTCTTTGGCGGCTTTGAACATTCACCAATGAGGTGATTTGGATCACCACATCTAAAACATTTTCTTTTACTTTTACCATAACCATCATTTCTACTTCTTTGGAATGTTTTTCTATCGCCTCGTGGTTGTCTTACAAATCTTCCTCGTCTCTTGAAGAATTTCTTGAATTCTTTTACGGCCATAGCATACTCTTCGTCTTCACTATCGGAGCTTGAGCTATCTTCATCACTTACTTCCTTTTTCACCTTTAATGCAAGAGATCTACTTTGTTCTTTCTTGCCTTTGACCGTTTCGAAATCTTTCTTTATTACCTCTTCATAAACTTTCAAGTTTCCAATAAGTTCGTCAAGAGGTAAGGTTGTTAGATTCTTTGATTCTTCAATCGCCGTGACTTTTGCGCGCCATTTTGGATGTAATGCCCTAAGAAACTTCCTAACACAATTCTTGCTAGAAAAACCTTCATCAAGTGCTTTTAGACTAGTAATAATAGTGTTAAATTTGAAGATCTATTTTGTTAGCTTTGACTTGATTATTACCTTGATGAGTGATTAACAAAGTATCCCAAATTTCTTTTGCGGTTTGACACATAAAAATTCTTTCGTATTCTTTTCGTGGCAAAGCATTATAAATTACCATTTTAGCTTTATTATTTTTAGCAAGTTTCTTTTTAAGATCATCATTTTGTTTATGAAAAGGTACAACTTCATCCTTTTTAGTTTCGGGATTATTTTGAATAGGAGGAAAATCACCATCGGTAATAACATGCCAAAAGATCTACGATCTTTCTGACTTAACATTAAGTTTCGGAATCTATTTTTCCAATAAATAAAATCATACACTTTTAATTAATGGTTGGTTCTTTGCATAGATTGTCTTCTAATATTTTTCCGATTCCATAAGGCTTCTGATTCAAGTTTTATATACAAATATTTTAAAAATCTTCTTTGACGTGGCTCTGATACCAATTGTGGAAAACTAGAAGGTGGTTGAATAGTTTACCACTTTTTAATTTAAGGTTTTAAAGTGTTTATAAAAAATTTAAATTGACTTTTAAGTGATTCAAACACATTGCACATTATGAACCAATATACTTATCTAAACAATCTCAATGAGGATAGTGCGAAAATATTAGGTAAGACCAGAAATAAGAGTAAGAACAATCAACATACCACAAGGCAGGAATTTTTAGTGGTTCCGGTAACGAAGCACCTCCTTCGCCCTACTCCATCCTCGAGCACCTACTCGAGGAGTTTTCTTCACTATAGTCAACAAGCTCCCTTATGGCGGAGAAAACTTACACACTTTCGATTATCTTGGAGTTTGACGAATTGCTAGATGTTTGATGTTCTAATTTTAGCTAGAACCAATCTACCACAACTTCACAACTTCACTTAACAATTGACTTCACGACTTGATCGACTACCACAACTTCTTCACACTTGTTTTCTTCCACCACTATTTTACAAGCCACTACTAATAGATCACATCCTAAACTAACACTACAAGGAACGTTCACCAAGATCGAACCTATACTTACATACAATCACAAGATTTCTACAACTTACGACAACTTTACTGATTTACAATTGATTTATTAAGTTATGATATGGATTGCAATAGATTGCAACAACAAAACAAATGTTGTAATACTTTATTCACTTGATGTGGAAGTATTCTTCTCTGAACTTGAGGAATTGAGCTTGGATCACTTAGAAACAAAGCTTTATGATTAAATGATCAAAGGATTTTAATGAGATGTGTGGGCTGTTTTAGAACAGAAAGAATGAGTACAAAAGGTGAGAAAATAGTGGGGAAAAGTCTAGTATTTATAGGACAAACTGAAGGAGACAACGACAGGTTTGAGTATGGCGGCTCCCCTTATATAGAGTGGGAGGTCCCCTTAAAATTAAGGGGGCCGACGTTGCCGTGTATTTAAGGGGACCGCCCTTGACTAGGCGCTCCCCAGTGTTGTCTTTTGTGTTTGGAGGGTATTTTCTAAGGAAACTTTTAGACGTTTTAGGTTCCGAAAATTTGAAATTCAAATGTTTATTTTGATAAAACATTTCTTTTAATTATAGAAAATGTTTTGTAATATTTATAATATTTTATAAAAGTGTGAGGTTGAATAAAAATTTTCTTTGATCATAAAATGCATTAAGCATTTATTTATTCACACCTTTAAGTGATATAATTTTCCAATGAAATTTACTACTAATTATTTGTTTACGTTTAATTTTACATTCAACGTTTTTATATTTTGTGATTATCAAAACGTAAAGATGTGAAAAATATTAATAATGATTTTAAACATTATTTCTATCAACACTATCTCCCAAGAACTGCATACTACCAGATGTGCTACGGCGTGTATCTTGACAATCAGCATGATCGAATTGCAATTGCTGTATAGAGCATTGAAGAATCCTTAGGATCACCCATAGTTCCACGATTGACGGTTCCTCTTAGATATCGAAAGATCCTTTTTGACAGCATGTAAGTGATTTTCGGTAGGTCGTGCCTGATACCGGGCACACATGCATATAGAAAATTATAGGTCAGGTCTACTGGCTGTAAGATAAAGGAGGGTGCCAATCATGTCACGATAGTGTGATGGGTCAACAGCTATTCCTTCTTTATCCTCATCCATTTTGGATTTCTCCATCATGGGAGTATCACTGGGTCACAAGAGTCAAAACCGTATTTCTTTAAAGATTCAAGGGCATATTTTGACTGGTTAATAAATATGCCTCTGGGACTTTGAGAAATCTGTAGTCCTAAGAAAAATGAGATTTGCCCATCATTGACATCTTAAATTTTGAACACATGATTTTAGCAAATAGGTCACAAAGTTCAAGTATAGATGCAACAAAGATAATATCATCGACATATATTTGTTCCAGAAGTAATTCCTTGCCTTGTCTACAGATGAAGAGAGTAGGATCCACTGAGCCTTTGGAGAAGTCTTGGGATATTAGGAATGAAGACAACGTGTCATACCACGCGCGTAGAGCTTGTTTCAACTCATAAAGAGCTTTCTTTAGCTTGTACATGTGATAGGGGTTATCTGGATCCACAAACCCGTTCGGATGGCTAACATAAACCTCTTTTCGCCGATTACCATTCAGAAACACAATCTTCACATCCATTTGGTAGACGACCATGTTCATGTGAGCGACAAACGCAAGAAAAATCTTATAGCCTTTAATCTTGCAACGGAGCAAAAGACTCTTCAAATCAATTCCCTATTCTTGACGGTATACACGAGCCACTAACAGAGCATTTGTTCTTTTAGAATACTCCGTAGTTTCGTCTAGCTTCACTTTGTAGATCCACTTCAAAGTAATAACCATAACTTTATCTGGTCGGAGTACGAACTCCCATACTCTAAGGCGTTCAAACTCATTGAGTTCTTCTTGCATCTGCTTCAATCTTCATTTTTCTAGCAGGATTGAGTCTAAGCATTTTATAATCTTGGGTTCAACAGCAGTGAGAAAAGCATCGTAGTAACAGAAAAGAGCTTGTTTTCTGAAAAAATTTGTACCAAAAGTGCTACTAAGCCTATAGGGACAAGAAAAATGACAACTTAAAGGTTTTTAAACCAAAAATTTTAAAATTAAGATTTTGACCTTTATCAAGCTAATGAACTCAAATGACACTAAATAAGAGATTTTTCTATGAATTTAAGCACACACACCTATATCCAAGGATACTAGATCAAAGCAACCTATGTAGATGATCTTTTAGTGTGGAATTTAAGCTTAGAAAACAAAAAAAGATTAAAAAAACAAGCACTTTTTTTGTAGAAAAACACATGAACCAAAACAAACACAATATCTAAGCACACCACTCCATGGCTCTTGATACCAATTGAAGACTAATCTAATAACATACTAGATGTGAGGGAAATATATTGTTTTAGTGAGAGAAACGGTTGGATGAACACTTAGAGAGAGAAAGTAAACATATATTAATGTGTGTAAAAATGAGCAACCATCACACTCTCCAAAGGCATGAGAGGTGTATAAATATAACCTGGGCCAGCTATGGATGGGCCTTTTGGCTTTCTATGGCTTTTCTTATCTTTGGCTTACGTGTTAGCTTACTAAACAATACATTGTAGACTACGAGCTAGAAACGTAAAATACATGGAGTGACCAATCCTTTTTTGGATTCCTAACAGTGATCATCACTAAGACAAGTATAAGAAGAGATCTTCAATTGAAAGATGCTGAAGGAATTGCATGTCTATCCAATACTGATATTTTTGAACAACTTGCTTTAATGGGGTATGAAAAACCTTCTCATAAACTTACACTTAAAAGGCTTTCTTTTCTCCTCAATGGAAGTTTTTGATTCATACTATTCTGCAATGCCTAAGTGCTAAGTCTACTGCATGAAACGAATTTAGTAGCACTATGGCCTCTGCAATAATCTGCTTAGTCACAAACCAGAAATTCAACTTTTCTAAGTATATCTTTAAAAGTATGGTGAAGAATGTGGATAGTAGTGTCAAATATCTAATGTATCCAAGGTTTGTGCAAGTCTTTTTGAATCAACAAGCTGGTGATATGTCAACTCATAAAAGGATTTATGTTACACCCTCCCACACCAAGAAGGTTTTTGGGAACATGAAGAGGGAAGGGAAAGGTTTTTCTGGAAGAGTTACACCTTTATTTACAACCATGATGGTTCAAACTCAGGAAAAAATAGGTGAAGGTTCAGCTAATCTTACTGATCCCCATCACACACCCATTATTACTGAACCATCAACATCTAAACCCTAGAAGAAACAAAAACCAAGGAAGCCAAAGAGAAAAGACACTAAGATTCCTCAATCCAGTGGTCCAACAGAGCCTATAGCAGTTGAGGATTGCCATATGAGGAATATGTACCTTACACCTTCCCATTGATCATGCTTCAGTGGTGAGGATAGTCTGAAACATAATAATTTGATGGAAATTTGTACCAAATTGCAACAGAGAGTCCTTGACCTGGAAAATACTAAGACTGCTCAAGCACAGTGTCACACCCCGCCAAGGCGGAAACGCGAGGCGTAACAAGAATGGATATCATCACAACACATGGTGTCTATATAGAGAATACTAAAATGAAAACTAAAGTAAAGCAAAGACACAAAGTGTCATAACAATACCCAAAACCTAATGGTGTCTTTATTAATGAGAAAGAGGTCTCGTCGATAAATGACATGGAAAACATAATCCAAACAATTCATGCTAACGCATTTATTCAAACAGAAAAATAATAATCCAGATCTACGTCTTTTAGCCACTCTCGTCTCTATCTTAGCACCATTAAGCTCACCTGAAAATGATGCTTAAAACATCAACATAAAGTTGAGCGAGAATCATAGGTTTACGACATACAACAATATCCCAAAATAAACTTTCAATTAGCTGATGCAATTACCAAAACAATTCATGACACCAATTAACCACAACGGGACGAAACGTGCCCACGATCCATAATCATACAAATTTCATATGTGCGCTACATGGCCTCATATTAGCTCACGCAGTCTTACCACCGTCACAACTCATTTTGCATATTGGGATCCACAATACCAAACATATCATATCATAACACAACGGGACGGAACGGAACGTGCCCACGATCCGATACACATAACCACAGCAAGCTTAAAAATATTTTAACACGACAACAAGTATCATTCTCACCCTAAAATAACATGAGAAAAAGAGGCTATGAAACTCACCTTTGCTTAGCTTTCCAAAATATTCCAAAAAAAGCTTCACAAACAACTAGCACAAATCTAAACAACAAAATAACTCGTGTTACACGCTACTAAGCCAAAAGCTTAATGCACATGTAACAATCATATGATGGATGTCTAAAGTGTTCTATTAACCCCATGGGTCACCTCGACACCATACCCAACTTTAACCACTTCATTAACAAGTTTCATTAGTTAGTCACAATTTGTTCAAAACTGTAGAATTTTAACGTGACTTAACGTACTCAAAACCTCTACTTAATGACCTTCATAATTCATACCAAAAATCTCCTTTGTTCATTTATGAGTATATTAACTACCTCATGATTCCCAAGAGCCATTTACATGCACAAGTACTCCTAAGAAAATAAAACTTCAAAACAGTCCCAAATCGGATCTGTTTGCACACTAAAAAGTTTAGACCTAAAAACCATACTTACACTCCAAATCAGAATCTCTCCTTTGGGAGATTTCTAATAGACACATAGAACTAAACTCCTGTAGATTTTATAATCCTTATTCAAATTTTAAGTGGGGGTTTTACACCTCGTAATCTGACCTAAATGTGACTCGTATTTACTGCTTTGACAACTTATCTTGTAACCAAAATTTGAATGACTTCCCGACCTTAAAAACCTTCGAGGCTGGATGTTCTGGAAACTATACTCTCTGAGCTACGTCATAGACACTGGAAATTTGACAAAAGCTATTACCATCATTGAGATATCAGCCGAACAACACAGCCCTAAATTCTGCTCTAATCGAATTTAAGTTCTAATGCGATCTAAACCCTAACGAATACCCCCATATGATCTTAATTAAACCCTAATCATTGCAATATGATTAAACATCATTGATTTACAGATTTTATAAAACCCTAATTCTATCATAATAATTATTACATGAATTAATGATTAATAATTAACAAAGATTAAATAAAACTTACCTTAGAACTTGTTTTCTTCACAAAATCAAAAACCCTAATTTTTTTCTCCTCTTTTTCTTCTTTGTTCGACCGGTTCTACAAGGGGGGAGGGGTTTGGGATTTTATTTTGTATTTATAGGCCTCTAAACTAAATCTAGATAAATCCTAATTGGTATTTGTTTCTAATTAAAACTCTTTTTCTTCTAAAATTTGTTTTTTACTATTCATGTAAAAAAATATTTTATTTATTTATTTATTAATTACTTAATTATTTGATTTACTTTAAGTTTTTATAAAAATATAAGCTTATTTGAGTATACCTTTTTGCGTAGACGCACTTTACTAAACCTTTAAAAATAATTAACTTTTCATTTTTATTAATCATAACTTTCCAAAAATAGGAAATTTCATTTCTTTCATATCCTAACTAATAAAACCTAATCTTATCTTAAATCACTAAGACAAAATTACATATACGTAATAATTACTTACACAATTAACACGAAACCGTTTAAATCGCCAAAATCATTTCCTTGTCACCAAAAGTGAACGAAATGAACCCCACAAAATCCAACATAAATCCAATCCCAAATGAGACGATCACGCTCAATGGATTGATTATCAAATCTCACATATCCCACATAAACACATATAAATACGTATAAACACAAATAACACATAACCCATACATTGAAACAGATTCACAAGTCAACACTAACTGTTTGACTAACCTGCTCAAATCATGGTTGTCACAGTATCCCCTCCTTTAGGAAAACTCGTCCCGAGATTTAACTAAAAGGTTCAACTCTATCGTTACCAAACAATTAATCGAGGATTCATATCTTTAAGTATTCATCACCTATCCATTGTTAATCAAAAAAGTTCACTCTGAATTCCAAACTTAATTTCACACGATCATTCTACCCATAACACACCAAATATGCTGCACCAACAAGGGTACACAATTCGTAGGCATACCGCTACCAATACGCCCCAAACAGAAACAATCCAAACTTACATGAACCTCGCCCCGGACATCTGGCCGCTATCCAACTCGTCAAAAATCTTAAGTTGCGTAACAACGTCATTTACAACCCGGTCTCGCAACTCATCAAACAAGAACTGTCTTGAAACCAAGTTATAAGTTGTTACAAAGCTCAACGTTTTTGAAGAATCGGCTCAACTTTGAGTTTATTCATAAAATAACTTTAACTAGAATCACACAAACACATCTAAGGGCATACTAAGGTCTACAAGAAACCTTACGTACCCAACTTCAACCTAAACTCTCAACGACCCCTTTGCTCAACGAACAAGTGTGGATACTCAGTTTACATGAAGTCTTAAAGACCTCGCTTTTAGCCAAAACCGGACCTTAACTATCACCATCCTGGTACATTTTAACCTCATAACTTCACAGACACTATTCTCAACAGGTTCCTCAACAAAACAAAGAGTTTTGTCAACCTCGATCTCATCCAATGATACATGTAGACTAGCATCCGCCAATCACTACTTTAGGTTTGACACATGAAACGTGTCATGTACTCCATGTTAATACAAATAATGTCCAAAAACGTTATTTATATTTTTCGACCTCTCAATGTTTTGATAATAACAAAATGTGAAAACGTTTACGATAAAATTAAACGTTTATAAATTACTAATCATAAAATTCTATTTTTATGATTAATCACTTAAGGTATGGATAAACAAATCATTAAACATGATTAGTGATCAAGAAAAAAAAAATTTCTTAAATCTTATACTTCCACAAAAATATTTTTATAAAAATATAAAAACAAATTATTTATTAATTAAAAGAAATGTTTTATTAAAAACATAAAATTTGAATTTCAAAATTTCCCCCCAAAATAGAAGGTTCCATAACAGATACAACCTTCACCACAAAAGGACAAAAAAGGTTCACCACAAAAGGACAAAAAAGGGAGCGGAGTCTAGTGGCGGCCCCCTTATATATAAGGGGCCGCCGGGACCGCCACCAGCAACGGCTACTTTTTTGTCCCCTATAAATACTGGGCCACCCATTTCAAAATCAGACTTCCTCTTGCCAAAAATTCTATCAGATCTAGTTTTCTCTCTTCTTCCTTTCTTTCTAAAACACATATCTTGATCACTAACATACCTTGATTTTGTTTCAAGTGATTAATTCTTTCTTCCTCCCTTCTTCACCTTCTAATCAAGTGCAAGAGAAGAACAATCGTATTCTTCTACATACGAATTGTTATCAAGTGATCTTTCTCTCTTCTCTTCTTCAAGATCACAAACATTCATTAGATTTATTTTGTGTTGTTGTATTAATTGGATCAAGTGTAGATCCAAGTGTGTAGATTGTATATTGGTGTGATTTGGATTGTGTGTCAATCCAAGAGTGTAGATCTTGTGAGTGTTTGAAGACTTAGTGAAGTCTTAGATTGGTTCTAGCTAAGATTAGGACTCGACATCTAGCTTAGTGTCGGAAAAGAAAGTAAGCGACGTGTAAACGGTTTTCTCCGCCTAAAGGGAGCTTGTTGACATAGTAAAATCTCAAGTGGAGTGCTCGGGGGTGGAGTAGGAACGAAGAGGTGCTTCGTTGCCGAACCACTATAAATCTCGGTGTCTTGGTTTGATCGTTTCTTTCTTTATCTCTTTACTTATTACTTGCATTATTAGATAGTTTAGTTGTGATTCATATTGTTGGTTGATTGACATACATCTCGAATCAAACTATTTCATAAGCAAACTTTTAAATCGCTAATTAACCGGTAAAACTATTCAACCCCCCCTCCCCTTCTAGTTTCTACACACTGAAATCCTTATAAAAAAACCCTCACCATTAAATCCGATCTTAAAATTCAAAGGATTAACGTAGTGTTTGGTACGTCGCAATGAGAGTTGGAATGGAAAACACCATTACGGTAGAATGAAAAAATCATGTTTGTTTACAATAGTGGAATGTAATGACTTATTGCATGCAATCACTGATTACATCAAAAACCATCATTTTCATTCATTAGGGACCCCTTGTTTTTTTCCATTACGTCTTGGAATGGAATGATAATTACATAAAAACCCTTTATTAATTACCCATCAAACAAAAAAACATATTTAACAAAGTCTATTTTAGTCTTTTCATTATCGATTACATTCCATTTTATTTTTGCAACCAAACATAGTTACAATCGTAATGCGTCATTCTATTACTTCATTTATTCCATTACGATATTCATTCCATTCCGTCACTACTTCATTTCGTCATACCAAACAGACCCTAAGTCGTTTGTACATTATCATACCCAATAAGTAAGATACATAGCGAATGGAATAACAACTTGGAAAGCATTCGTACGTCGTGTGAGAAATTTTTGGAGTCGATTACTTAAACATCTATTAATGCCATTAACATGCTAGTTCCTTTGAAATTGGACAAGAAGGAATCCAGGAGCATGCAACTCTAGCGTTATTTTGATCCTCCAACTTGCGAGCTATTGCAAAACTTCAATGTGTCATCTAATAAGTAAGATTTAGGTTCATTTGGATACCAAAGTTTTCTTAGATATCGGGGGATTCATCTCCATCTTCCATCTTCGTCTCATCCAATGGATGAGATTAAATTACCTATTTACACTAGAGGGGTATTTTTGTAGAATATATATACTTATTTTTTCTATAGAGTGTTGATCAATTCATTTTCCTTTTCGAGTGTTGATATATATGCCTACAAATTATACCTAAAGTTATGCCTAATCCATACATTTTTTTCCAAGTGTCCAACACATTTTCTCTCTCACCACTCTTCACCAATCAATTTTTTGAATCCACCAATCACATGTTTAGGTCTAATTTTAGGTCCAAGTTTTAGGCATACAATTCATTTTCCTTTTCTATAACCATCTCATTTGATACACACACATAGTGTGTGTTTTCTCCAGCACGATCTATTTTTTCTCTCTCTACACCGATCCACAAAGAATCGATCGATCAACACAAAAAACTAATCGATCGATCTTCAATTGATTATCTTATTTTGAATCGATTATCTCCTTAGTTGATTAACATTAGGTTCAGATCTATTTTTATTTTAGCTTATTTGATGTGAATAAGCTTATTAATTTATCATCATTTGAATTTATGAGCTTATAATTCAGCTTATTTGAACGAATGATCTGAATTAATTGTTGCTAGAGATAAGCTAACTTATTAGGTGATTTATGTAAATAAGTTTATTAATCATCATCATCTGGATTTATTTTGCTGAATTATAAGCTAGCTTATTAGCTTATTTTGATGAATTATAAGCTAGCTTATGAATTAGATGAGAGTTAGTGTAAATAAGCTGTATTATTAGGTAGTTTTATGATCTGAATAACTTATTATTTAGCATTTCATTGAATTAAGTTATTGATATAAGCTGAATTAAGCTGGTTTTAACTTATTAGTTAGCAATAAGCAGTTTTGAGTTGATATGAAATATATCATATGTGATTTTAGCTTGGGTTAATGTGTTTATAATTGAGGTTATTTTGTTTGATATATCATATATGATATCACATGTTATATTTGCATTTTGTCATGAAACAACTAATTTTTTTTCATTTTATATTTTCAGAGTTGTTGTTCAAGAAAAAAAATTGGTTCAAGACGAAGAAGACTTGGTTCAAGAAGAAGAAGGCTTGTTTCAAGAATAAGAAGACTTTGTTGATGCTAGGAAATCATATATGATTTTACATTATTTTTGTTTTCATTACAATTATCATATGTGATATTTGAAAGTAATTTGTTTAATGTTTGATTTTTATATGGACAACTATTAGAAATTCTCTTTTACTTGATTTTGGTTGATTTGGATCTTACTTGAATGTGAATTTATTATATATTAGATGTGATACTTGTATTTAACAAGTTAGTAGCAAACTATCATATGTGATTTCTTTTAAAAATCACATATGATTTAACATGATCATCACTAATTTATAAAACCATCATACTTGATGTTTAAAAATGATAACATGTTTTCTATTCTAATGCTTTTATTTACAAGTGATTATGAATGTCTGCAATAAAACTTAAACAAAATAGACATAATATCGAAAATCACATCTGCAAATGTTTCGTCATTTTCATTTCAGCATAAAACATCATGACATAATACCAAAAAAGTTAAACCATTTTAACAAGACATTGTACCAGTTTTCAATGGTTTACAAAATCGTCCGTAGACGTCAAAACTCCATACGGAGATTACAAGAAAAAAACAGAGAATACATTTTGAACGTGAAATAAAAATTCATGAGCTTCTTGGGCCTTTGGATGCTTGTGATGTTTAAGATGCCTTGAAATCAACCTTCTCTATACAAATAAGAAGATTTGATTCATTTTTCAAGCACATAATCATATATGATATATTATAATGGTAAAGAAGTTAACTTTCAAGCAGATTATCATATATGATATTATACACACAACTAACTTTTCAAACAATAATATCAACAAAATCTCCACAAACGGTTGAAACCTAACTTATATCATATATGATATAGTATATAAGTTTTTGCAATTTTTTCAGGCAACTTATCATATGTGATTTTTCACTAACACGTCATCATCAACATATTTTCTTCATAAACATCAACATACTCGATCTAAAGCTTACTTATCACTATAACATCACCAAATATCAAAATATCTTCATTATAAACTGTATAAACACAATAACTTGAACAAAAATCACAATATGTTTATCACAAACAATATAAACAGTAGGCTTCACCATTTATGCATAAATAACATTAAAATATGCAAATAAAGTGTTTTACACCTGAATTAGTGATGTTAAGCTTGTATTTCAGCTTTTTTTTACTCGAAGCTTCATCTATAAGCTTAATCGTTAAGATTTGTTCTTCAACAACATCATCGACATCTTTTTCTTCCATTATTTGATGCGATTTGTAAATGATTATTGATGATGTCTGTGTTTTAGTGTGTTTTTAGTGTGTGTTTTGAAGAGAGAAAAAAGCAGATCTGAGAATGAGACTGGATGTGATGATTGAGGAGCGGTAGGTGTGAGGTAAAATGGCTGAGATGCCCCTTCGCCTTTTTTATGAACTTTTTTTTATTAAATAAAAGTGTATTTAATCTCACCCCTTGATTGTTTTTAAATGGGTGGCTGAGATGTGTCCTTTAGTATCCAAGAAAATGATAGTTTCCAATATAACCTCCCTCAATAAGTAATGTTGGGTTAAAGTCCAATTTTCCGCGCCAATGTGTCTTACAGTCATGCTCCCTTATGGATTACACGCTCGGTTTGAAAAACATCTGCACGTTTTCATTCGGAAGGCATCGATCTTCCCATAGACAGTTTTTAACGTACGGATGGAGGAAAAAATGCTTGTGTTTATAGTGTTGTAAAATTTCACATCACATTTACTAAGAAGCAAATTGACACATACTTTTTCAAAAAAACAGAAGTTGTCCCGCTATAAAAAATGCAACCTGAGTCAATTACCCGCACATTGGTTTACGTTAATCATCTAACTAATAATTAGAAAGTTCATTAAACTAAAACATTCTAAAATCTAAGTTATATCATATTACAAGAACACGTGAAAAGTTAGGGAAAAAGAGGCTTTCTTTCGTTGCTTTCGCCGAATAGAACGGCATGTGGAAAATGTTATAAAAAACTAATTTTCAAAATTAAAATATTTTCTAGGAAGAAATATTACTTCATGAAAGGACCTAACAAGTATCCCAATGCTATATTGCTATAGATGAACCATGGTAGAAACTAATCAGAATCCTACAAATCTTAAACTGTTTTTCGTTGGCTTCTGGTCTTGTTATTAATTTGAAGAAAAGCCAAATTCTTGGTGTTGGGGTCCAAGATGAGTTTATATCTGATGCGGCTACCTTTCTTGGATGCTCGATCCTTAAAACCCCGTTTAAATATCTTGGTGTTTCTGTTGGGGGAAATATGTCTATGGTAAACGCATGGGAGGACTCTATAAACAAGATTAAATCTCGGCTTTCAAAATGGAAAATCAACACTTTATCTAAAGAGGGCACTCCTTGTACCCTCTTAAGGTCATTTTATTGGGCTCTGCACCCTATTTATTGATGTCCCTATTCCATAAGGTCCCGAAAACTGTTCTATATATTATGGAGTCTCTTCGTCGGGATTTTTTTAATGGTTGTTATGGAGGAGATAGGAAGATTGCGTGGGTTCAATGGTCAAAGGTTCTCGCCTCAAAGAAAAATGGTGGTCTAGGAGTGGCTAGTTTTTACGCTTTAAATAGGGCCCTCCTTTTTAATGTGGTGTTTAAGAAATTAGTCTCGGGGATAGACTCCCTTAGGTTTCCAATTTATCAGTTCTATGTATGGTAGCAACTTCCAGGATCATGCGTCTGTTTGCTCGTCTATTTGGGGCAAGATTATTAAAGAAGTAAATGTTCTAAAGCTTCATGGTGTCGACTTACTTGCCCATTGTAACCTTCGTGTTGGATCTGGTCATTTTACTCTGTTTATTGGAAAGAATGTGTGGTGTCGGGAATAACCATTGTGTTATCCCTCTTTCCGCGGTTTGTTTATGTTGAAAATTAACACAGAATTGCACGGTGGCAGATAAGTTACAATGGGTCTCTCTCTGATTCGATCGGCGTACCGTTCGTGGTGGTGTGAATCCTCACATTGTGAGGCTCTTCCGTTGCTTAATAGACAGGTATTGAGCCTCGATTGCCGTAATGAAATCGTTGGATATGGATTTAAATAATGAAGGTATTTATCGTGTTAGTGAAGCCGCTCCCTCTTGGATTATTTATTTTCCCTCCCTTAAATCGTCTAAAGCGACAAGTGTGTGGTTAAATATGTTCCCATCAAGGTAAATGGTTTTTTAGATGGAAACTTCACCTTGATCGCTTCCTAACTTAGGGCGAATTGGGTCGAAGTGGGTGTTCAGATTGTTTCGTTATGTTGTCCTGTTTTGTGTACTACAAGAGGTGAAGATGTTTCAACACTTGTTTCTTTCAATGTACCATGGCTTCGTGACAATTATGGGGCTCTGAATGTCGCTGGTGGGATATTCCCTGCTTTTCTTGGTTGTTCTTAATGAAGGAGTGGATCTCCTGGTTTTGTGGGTTGAGTCTGGGATCTCGTCTTAAAGGTCTCTTGGAAGGTGTTTTCTCTGTTATGTGGTGGAGTATTTGGAGCTTTCGAAATCAACTCTTGTTTTCGTCTCAATATCCTCGGAAGCACATTCTTTTTGATGATATTGTTATGTACTCGTTTATGTGGTGTCATGCTAGATGTAAAAGTTTTACGGTGGGATTTCTTTGGCTTCTTCTAGGAAGAAATATTACTTCATGAAAGGACCTAACAAGTATCCCAATGCTATATTGCTATAGATGAACCATGGTAGAAACTAATCAGAATTTTATGTAATAATCCAAAATATAGATTATAGACCTTTTTACTTCATCCGTCTTAAAATTATTGTCCTCCGACTAAAAATACATAGTTAAAAAAAAAATACATTTATTAATGTTCTCTTTCTTACCATTAGTTAATTAATTAAAGTTTTCTTTAAAGTTTGTAATAATAATTTTAAACAGGGATAATATTGTAAATTTGATTAAACTTCTGACAATTAAATTGAGACATCTCAAA
The DNA here is from genome assembly GCA_026074375.1 of Tanacetum coccineum. Taxonomy (NCBI): domain Eukaryota; kingdom Viridiplantae; phylum Streptophyta; class Magnoliopsida; order Asterales; family Asteraceae; genus Tanacetum; species Tanacetum coccineum. Next base: position 28,364 of record BQNB010030791.1, read on the forward strand.
AAAAACATGGACTGTTAATTTTGGACGGAGGGAGTAATTGATAGTCATCATTTTATGCAATTTCAGATCGATATTTTGCTGCGTGTCTAAAATTGAATAAAAAACGGACGAAAAAGTATAAAAACGGACGAAAACTCATAAAAAGGACGAAAAGTATAAAACGGACGATTTTCGTAATTTAGAGTTAACCATAAGGACGATTTATGTAATTGACCTTAAAAATAAAAAAGTTTGGTGAAGATATTAAGAAATACTTCTAAGTTTAGTGACTTGTTTATAGTGTAAAATTGTAGAGTATTTAGATTGAGAAAAAATTAAAAGTAGAAAACTAATAGAGTCAATTTTCCTTTTAAAAGTCAATACAATTAATTAAATATTTAAATACTTAATTATAATTTAATGCACAAATTGTCTCCGTATTCACTAACACTCATAGATATAAAAAATACACAGAAAAAAATTGATGCTATCATACACCGTCGTCAACATACACGACTGATCGTCTTGTTGATATGAAAAATTGTTTATGTTTCCTCAAGTTTAATAACTAACTCACCGTTTAGACTCGTTAATTAAAATTAGATGTTAAGTCTTAATCACATCATGCAAAAATAATGAAGAGCAACGACACAAAAATGATTCACTTAACATTTGTTTTCGAGTCTCAATATGCATCGTTTTAACTCGAAACCTGGATATCGATGCGGAAATTTGGCTAGCTAACGAGGTCCACAACCTTGGTTGGATCAAGCTGGGTCGTTGTTACTGTAATGTAGGCTTCAACTGGACCATGCGACAAATAAATAATGTACAAAATGACAAATCACAAAAATAATGCACATCCTTTTAGAAGTGACACTGGACCAAAAATAGAAGTGAAAACAGAAAAGGTTTCTTATTCAGGCTACGGGAGAAATGAACAAACTCAATTTTTAACCTTTTTATAGGAGCCAATAATACTCTGAAGATTCGTGTAAGAGTAAACAAGCGAAGTTTTCACTATCTTCATGGACGGACTCATATGGGTGTCCGATGTAACACTGGCCACACCCGATCTTTTATAAAATATGTTTTTTTTTCAAGGTATGCATAACTTCTAATTTTACCTAATAAATTTTTTATGAGAAAATTTTAATACTTACAATTATAAAAAGAAACTCGTAAATCTTGTGTCCGCCTCAGACTATGTTATGTATAACTTTTAAGTATTTAACATAAGGGTTTTTCTAACATGTGCCCCAGGGGCACATGATAAGGGGAGACAAGAGCTGATGTGTCAGCTCCTGATTGGTCAGCATATAATATCCTTGTCCCCTCAGAAGCTGACCAATCATTTGCTGACCAATCAGAAACTGACACATCAGCTCTTGTCCCCTCCTTATCATGTGCCCCTGAGGCACATGTTAGAAAAACCGTTAACATAATAAAATTATGTTATAACTATCAGGATCAAATGTCAATGGATCATTATTGAATAAAGCAAATAATGAGTATCATGTGGAAATAGAAACATCTAGATTGAAAGAGACCTGGCCCTAACAAATAATAATGGCTATTTGTAACGTGGCACATTTAATAAACCTAAAAAGATATCGTTTGTAAACTTCAAAATTAAATTGGATAATGACTTAAAAAGTCATATAACTTGATAATTTTTGGTTTTGTGTGTAGTCATTTTATTTTGTCATCAAACTTTTAAAAGTTTATCATTGTGTGTATTTTGTGACTATTCTGTCATGTAAAATGATCATTTTACCTTTCGAAATTTAAAAAAACTAAGGGTAAAATGGTCACAAAATACACATAATGATCGACTTTTAAAAGTTTAATGACAGAATAGAAAAAAAAAGATGGCTACCACAAGGACAAAAACTGTCAAGTTATATGACTTTTTAAGTCATTTAAGTCATTAGCCCAAATTAGATCTACTCTATTTTTGTTGTCTGATAATGTTTTGGTATATTTTCGCCAAACTTAACAAGACAATCATTTAAGTCCTTTATGTGCTTCAGATCTTAATAGAAATTTTCGTCATTTCACTCTATTTTGGTCTCTTTATGCATCGTTGTCGAATTTTAAGAAAATAAGCATCTTTCTAACTTGTGCCTCAGAGGCACATGTTAAAGAAGTTCCTACTAACTACGTATCATTTTTTTAATGACCAGTCGGTAGTTGTGAAGCTTGATATGAAGACCACTGAATAACTGTTGGCCATTAAAAAGGTGACACACAAACTGTGAAGCCCTCTTGTGCCCTTAAAACACAAATTAAAAAAACCCAACATCTATATCCTAGTCTCGTAACTTATGAGTACCTAAGTTTTATATCTTAACCATAATATCTTGCCTAACATTCCACATTTATAACTAATTAATAAGCAAACCTGATTTTTGTCTACTAACAAGTTGGTTTACTCTGTGCTCCGCTGCGGGGCGCGGGCTTTGACGTTCATTTATGGTGGACGGAATTGCATCTAGTTAACTTAACTTCAGTTCACATGCATATCAATAGGCTGCCATATATACGGCAGTCAAACTATGTCATAAACAACTCAAGGTCTAATGCACGAAAAGAAACACATCTTTTAAATTTGATCATTAGCATCCACATTTCTAGTGGCCTCAAAAACATAATACCGCGCTTTTGACAGAACATGTATGGGTACACAATGAAATACATAGCTATATTACATTCAAGTATATATGACTAAATGCATGGGCATAATTCAATTCTGATTTTAATTCAGTCCCACATATGTCATTAGTTGAGCGCAACGATCAACCTTATTGAGAGTACCGGGCATAGAAAAACCATAAAATCGATCATCCTTTAGTCGATCCTCTTTTAGCTCAGCATCAGCCGAACCAATTGTATCTGCAAAACAGAATTGATCGATGACGCCCGTAAGAAAAAGCATCATGCAACAGATTTCAGTGTACTACTTATCAAGAAAACAAACACTCAGATAAGGCATGGCTTATAACTTAATGATGTGTTTGGTGTGAGGTTCAAGAAAGGCATTACCTAAGTAGTAACATTGACATTCACGCAAAAATGGCTTGGCTAAAAAAGTTTGAGTACTTGTATTAGCTTACAACTTGCAAGTATCATCAGGTACACAAAAACATAAGTATGAGAACCAAACATCCAACATGCCTAAGCTCAATAACATAGGCGCAATTATATGGGATTCTATTCCCGCCCATTAACAGTTAATTCATTTTCTAGTCTCTTAAATCATTGACATTTCAACATGAACTATATAAAAAGAAACTCGCATCTTATTTCAGTTTCGTCTTGTTAATGATCTGCGAGGTTATTACAACAATAACACCTATCCTCACAACTCTAACCATCTTTTTAATGGCTTTCGTCCTGTTGATGATCTGCAAGGTGACTTAAAACTAAAGTGTAACTATGACTTTAAAACAATTTCTTTATATTGTTTAAAATTTACTCTTTCTATTCTAATACACATCGTAAGGAGTAATAAGGAAGAGTACTCACAACTAATGCATAAGACACATTTCGCATCTTCTTCCTGTGATACAGCTTGTTTCCATGCTAGCTATTCTATTTCTTGTTCATTTTAGCTGCTCAACACACAAACGTGTAAACAATTACAGATAGAAACGCAGATAATGTACCTAGCAATAGCAGTTGGTGTTCCAGAGACTGTTGATATCATTCATTGATAATTCCATTGCAGAAACTCAGATCGACCTGGTGGTTCGAGGAATTTCCTAGAAATGTTATTGATTGGCTCAGAAGGGTAGAGCATCGGAGAAACAGGACATATCTGTTATGGCTACAACTTCAGAAAGTTGTCGCGCCAAGATGCAGACCGCCTCCACTATGTTCCTCCCTACCGACTAACTCATCATCGCCTTTTATAAAACAGTATGAGCGCTAAGCTCCGAAACGACATCAGCAAACTAAGCATTAGCAAAATCAATCGCTTTCGCAATGGATACTACCAGCGTTAGCATCTAATGTCGGAAATGCAGACGCATTCGAAATGGTTGTGAAGTTAGTACTTTGCCCCGGCAGAACGTAAATACTTAAGCTCTTAGCTAAATTGCATCCAAATGTAATGCAATTATAGACACCTAACTACAAAAGTCAGTAAGCCTTTTTAAGGAAATGTGTACTTCAAATATTTCAATTATAACACAAAAGGTAGTTCAGTTTTGATACACGTGATGGGTACGTGTCCATACCTACAGTTTACGACACGTACACATTAACAAAAAAGAGACAGTGCACATCATCACACACTGATCAACAACGCCACACACCATAAACGGAGGCAACAAAGTGATCGGTGGCATCGAAGAGACTGTAGCGTAGGTGACATTTAAAAGCCGGTTGAAAACATTTAATGCAACCTAAATTTTTCACCCGCCTCGAAAGGTTAAATGCATTTAATTCTACCTGGTATCCTCGAAGCGGGTTAAATGCAGCCCAAACCGTGAGGGATTAATTAATACCGACTAATAATCAGAGGAGAGGGGTACATGACTCCACCTCAATTCTCAATAACAAAACACGTACCGATTACGTTTGCTATCTCTAACTCGACAAAAACACACTCCTTTTGTCTCTAAAAACATATCTCACCTCTCTCAATCTTTTTTTCTCTGAAAAGCAGTATGCTTTTAGGAAATGTGTACTTCAAATACTTCAACTATACCACAAACGACAGTTCTGTTTTCATACACGTGATGGGTATGTGTCCATACGTATTCTTTACGACACATACACATTAACAATAAGCAGACACTGCTGATCGACACACGACGGTCTACAGCGTTACACGTCATAAACGGCGGCGCTGAAGTGATCGGCGGCATCGAATGGACTGCGACGTAGGTAACATTAGACAGTCTAAAATTATTTTCCAGCTCATCAGAGTACAACACGAAAAAACATCAACAATGTTACCAACCAAAGTAGCTACTATGAATCCCGAGCCATCATAAACAAGCAAACCAAGATTTACCCAATTTATCATGACACATAAAAAATTTTACCAACCAAAGCATTGTTCAATCAAATGTTATAAATTTATCCGCCATGGATGCAGAATCATTAACCTGCCCCGTCAAGATACGGACAATCTCAAGGATAAATCCGCCATGACTGCAAAGTTACGAACCTGTCCCGCCAAAAAGCAATTAAACTCGAACCTCGTTCGCAAAATGTTATTCCTTTATATAAAGAGCATCACTCTTTTCCAACACCATAGTACACACTGCCTTTGAATAAATGTTTTCAACCCGCATACTGCCTTTAAATAAATGTTAATCCTTTATACAAAGAGAAGCGCTCTTTGCCGACACCATAGCACACACTTGCCAAAGTGAAACAATTACTGATTGAATTTAAATTCAATTAAACAAAGAGCAGCATTCACGAATTTGAAGGTTTAAAGAACTAATTCAATCTCTCCCACACTCTCATTCACCTCTCATCATCAACATCGTCACGTATCCATCGTATCGTTGCACGCCATGTATAGCGGCAATGAAGAGAGCGGTGGCATCGAAGGAGCATAAGCCTAAAGTATAAGCAACCCGAACCATAAACCATAATTATAAACCTGCTCATTAGCCCACGGGTGTAAAAAGCTATATCCAAAAATTAGATAGCCTCATAAGCTGGTAAAATAAGCCAATCCAAATACACCCTAAGAAAACAAAAAAAACTAATCAGGTATTTTAATAAACTCATAAAATTTATAAGAAAACACAAAATCAACAAAAAACCTAGAATACAAAACCATAATCTTACCTTCATTATACACAATTGCCTCATCACCTCATGAACCTAAAAAAACAATACGATAGATAAAAGTCCATGAGTAAACCCTAATATCAAAATCGGAAAAAATCAAAAGCAAAGAAATCAAATAAACTATGAATAAGCAATAAAAAGTAAAAAAACAAACTTACATATGATCAGACGCTAGATCATGAAATCAAACATACCACTTTTTTGCAAGATTAATAACGCCAAAAAATAATAGTGAGCAACCCCAACAGGAAACAACAATGGTGCCACCAAAATAACCCAACTCCTGCTGTTTAATAAAATTAAAGAATTATGCCACCCAAACCAGCAACACATATCAATAAAGATCATAGAAAAAAAGATTGAGAGAGGTGAGATGTGTTATTAGAGAGAGAAAAGAGTGTGTGTTTTTATTAAGTTAGATAGTAAACACGTAATCGCTGCGTGTTTTGTTATTGAGAATGAAGGTGGAGCCACGTAAATTAATCACCATCATATGTGTGAGAGTATGAGAGAGTGATGAGAGTATAAGAGAGACATACCGAATATATAAAAAAATACGGAAATAAAAAACATACGAGAAAAAAAAAATACGATATAAAAAACGACGCGCCGGCGACCTAAAAGTCTTCATTCTTCGTGTTCAACGTCCTTGCCAAATATGCTTCCATTTAAGTTTTTTTGGAGGCTTTAGGAAGATGCGTTATCTCGGTCTCGCATTTCTTTATTTTTCCGACGTTGAGTTTCACACCTTTCAATCCATGTACGCTGCATATTTCTTGACGGGTTAGCGTACACCTCGTTCCAGTCAAAAACCGCCATCTTTTGATCTTTTAAAATCATGTTATGGAGTATGATGCAAGAATACATGACTCGACGAATGGTGTTGACATGGTATGATCGTGTTGGTTGTTGTATTATTCCCCAACGTCCTTGGAGAACACCAAAAGCACGTTCGACATCTTTCCGTGCACCTTCTTGACGCTTTTTAAAGTAAGCATGTTTCGCGTCATTTGCAACCGTGAAAGATTTCACGAAAGTCGCCCATTGTGGGTAAATACCATCGGCTAAGTAATACCCTTTTTCATAACCAACACCATTTACCACATACGGAAGTACAGGGGGCTGTGTCATTAATAAGGTCATCAAATAACGGGGAGGGGGGGGGAAATTTTTTTTTTAATCTAAAACATTAATATCGTTATTTGCACCTGCTACCCTAAAAAATGCATGCCAAATCCACAAATCTTGCGAAGCAACAACTTCAAGCATTATAGTAGGGTATTTTTTATCTCCCCTACCGTACTGTCCGTGCCATGAAACTGGACAATTTTTCCATTCCCAGTGCATACAATCAATGCTTCCATGCATTCCCGGAAAATCATGAGTTGTAAGATGTTTATTATATATGTTTTCAACATCTTCCAACGTTGGCTTTCTTAAATACTCGGCCATGTACAAAGAAATTATGCACTTATTAAAATTAGTTAGACAATCACGTGCAGTACGCTCACTCATTTGCAAATATTCATCAAACGTATCGGGCGTGTTGCCGTATGCCAATTGGCGTATGGCCGCTGTGCATTTCCATAATAACACTAAGACTCATTCGACCCGTAGCATTGGGTCGAACTCTAAAAAAATTAAAATGATCGGGAAGAGTATCGGTCTCATAAGTGCTAATGCCTTTGACTATTTTCAAAAATAGTTTTCGGCGCATACGGTATCTTCTTCGAAAATAATATAAGGGATACCTGCAATGATCATTGAAATAATCGGCCATCAATCGTTCTTCGGCCCCCTCCCGGTCACGATTGATTAGGTTCAGGGTAAGTGGTAGACGATTTTCTTCGACAACCAATTGTTGGTGATACGCGTACGCTTGCTCCAAAAAGACCACGTCGGTTTCATCATCATTAGCATCGATTTCAAAAATGGAGAGTTGACGATCTTCATTATTTTGATTCATTTTTGTGTGTAGAGAGTGTTTTTGTTTTAGTGTGTGTAAAATGGTTGAGTTGGGGTAGTATTTATAAGGTAAAATGAAAAAAAAACAAAAAAAAATTCAAATTTTGAAAACTAGCCATTTTTAAACGTTGAGGGGGTGAAAATGAAAATTTTTTTTTAAAAGGGGGCCAAGTTACCAAGTTGCTATGGCAACTTGGCACCCAACGCCGTTGCCGAAAAAGGGAGTCCGGTACCATATCGCCGGCCACGGCGTTAACGCCGGCCACCACGACGTTATGGTACCCTGTGCTCTTAGAGAGAGAAAGAGTGTGTGTTTTTGTTGAGTTAGATAGTAAACACGTAATGGCTACGTGTTTTGTTATTGAGAATGGAAGTGGAGCCGGGTTATAAACATTAAATATCGGGTCGTTATAAACATTAAATGTCCGGTCGGGCCGGGACGGGGCGGGTGGCATTTAATGTTTTCACCGGGCGCGCCTGGTAATTTATAATTTATAATGGGGTGGGTTATTCGCGCTCCGCCGCAGAGCACGATAGACTAACGTTACAACAGACCGATAACTCCAATGGCTATTTTTGTATATTGCTAAAAAAAATTAAATTAACGTTCGTTAAGTAACGACCGACTCTAAGGACTATTTTTGTAAAATGTTAAAAAAATTAAAATAACGTTCGTTACTTAACGGCCGTTAGTGGGGGTATTTTGTAATTTTTTTTAAAGTGAGAGCAGTCTCGTAATTTGTCACATAGTGGGGGGTATTTTGTAAAATTTACATGGGCCGGTAAATGAGACGGGTTGTGGCCTTGTGGGTCAGGTCAACCGGTGTGGGTCAAAGATGCGAATTGAATCGGGTATCCAGCTAAATGTATGTTTACTATAATATTTGGAAGTTCGGTACGTGAATAATTTGGGCTACCCGTAGTACAGTCTTAAATTATTTATGTTAGTTTGTCTATTAAATTTAAAAAAGTGTCGATTTGTCCAACAAATTCAAAGCGGCAATTGTTATTATTACATTATTAACTTTATTAAAAAGCAGTACCGGGTCAACCAAACTGCATTTAATGTAGTGGTGGGTCGACCCGCCGGAATCCGCTTATGCTGCCTGAAACCACCACTCCCGCCTGAAACCCACAAACCCGGTTGAAACCCAACTCGAATAAAATTAATTAAAGAAATAATTATGTGTTCCACTCTCTTCTTCTCTATCCTATCCAGTGACTCATCCTTAACAGTGATGACTCATCCTCCATATTCAAAACCTAGATCTTATCAAAATCATTCTCTCATTAAAAAAATAAAAACACACAAAAAAACCAGATCTCATATCCAAAAATCAGTCACACATACAAACCTCCCCATCCCTAAAAATCTACACACAGTTGTGGCGGCAAATTAATTTGGGAAAAAAATCATGCATAACATCTCCCTATGTGGGTGTTCTATTGATGATTAAGGTTTGATTTTTTGGGGTTTTTTAATAATTTTATGGGTTTTGAGTACGTTATATGATTTGATTATGTGGGTGTTGATTGACTTTTGATTTTTGGTTTTTAAGATTCTATGTGGTGAAGCTGCGAAACAAAAAATTCTTAAATATGAAAGGTATGTATATTTTCTTTAAGCTCAGTTTTAATTTTGGGTTTTTAGGATTGTTGTGGTTTGAAGTGCGGGTATGGTGTCAACGTGTAGGTGGATGCGCCTTATGTTGGTGCGTTTATAAGTTACTTTGATTTGGCTTCGTCTTCACACACTTTTCCATCCCGTGTCCTGTTTTGTTGCTTTTTGATTGGTTTTTCGTCTTTTTGATGATATCCACTTCCTGCACAATACAAATGCAAAACAAACATATATTTGGCAGTTTTTGTCTGTTTTTGGTCATTTAAGCTCATTTTTGAAGGTAAAAGATATGTGTAATTAAGCACATATCAAATCCCCCAAACTAAGGTATTGTGTGTCCTCACACAATGTTATGAAGTAAACACGTAAGCCCCGTTTTTACCATTTTCTAAATTTACACTAACTACAACTAATATTTTTGGATTTTCTCATTTTTTAACAAGTTTGGCTTTCTTTATTTATTAATACTGGGATCATAGAATGAGAAGCGCCCGTAGAGTGATCTACGGATGTCCTTACGGATAATTTCATCGTCCTTGATTTTTCACAAGTTCCAAGCTAAGCAATTAAACAAGATCATTGTCGATATAAGTTTATATGATAAGCCCTCATACTTATGACTTGTGAATTTTCAACTCCCGACATGGATATACGATTGAATGTGTGTACTCATTTTAATTTAACCATAGATCAACTTACTTTCATAGTCATAATTCAAGATGAATCATGACTCAAAGCAACAACTTATTAAGACTTCGTAACTTGATTTCGAGATTTAAACTTTAGAACTTTTTGCATTTTCAACATCATAATCATAAGTTCTTAAAGCTTAGGAATGCGTTGCTTAGTTTGAACCCCTACCTCGTGGTTAACGGAGTAAGATATCACAACCAACGACCGGTGTTCTTAGTTTGAAAACCCACCCCGTTGCTAGCGTAGTGGGAAATCACATCAACACCTTATTCCTAATATGGCTAAGGATTGGTGTCTTAGTTTGAACCCTCACCTAGACCTTTCTTCCAAGTGAGATATCACGACACACCAAATCCCTAGAAGTAAAGATGTCTTAGTTTGAACCCCCACCTCGTTGCTAGCGGAGTGGGATATCACGACACATCTTTTACTTGCTCCATAATATCAACTGCATGCTTCATTGGCAAAATTTCAATATTCATGCATTTTTGCATTCACATTTCATTCATGCATCTTTGGCATTTATCTTTTAAATCACTATAAAATCTCGCTTTGAAAACTCAAGTTACAAATTTGAAGCTTTTTCTGAAAACATCGATTGACTTAGTTGAATTAAATTGAGCACGTATGATTAGGCGGATTAGAAATTCACGGGAGAGAAAACCACAAGTTACTTGTATAAGTTTTTAGAAGAATCTTGCTTAGCACATTAACTTATATTTAACTCTATCATTTCTCGTTCTTCACATTATTAAAATTCAAAGCAATAGAATTCGTGAAAGCTCGGCCTAAAGGAACTAGCTAGGGCTCAACACGCCCGATCAAGTCAAAAATTATTCTTATTCTACCCAAAAGAAAAGCAAAACTGTGACAAAACACTTATTATATTTTTGAAAATTTTTTAATTTTTTCATTTTTTTGGTATTTTGGTGGTAAAAACGGGTTTACGTGGTAACAATGCTGCAGGCAACAATCAAATCGAAGATACCCCCCCAAACTAGAACTAAACATCGTCCTCGATGTTTTGAAGGGTACTACATTAATCCTAAGGCCATTTATGAGGTATGCCAAAAGATAAAACGTTAGTCGATAAGATTAGGATATCGGATTCCCAAATGAAGCTGAAGATGTGAAACTCTTGATGAATGACAAAACTGAGAGTCTTCACAATCCGGGCAATCCTGGACAATAACAACAACATGGAAACACGGGTAATGGAAAAGACAAGCTATCTTACACAACAACAACACTTATTTATATTACAACTACGGATAAGCATGGGGTGCCTCCCACGAAGCGCTTGTTTAGGGTCGCGATGCTTGACCCATCACAAGGATTTATTGGTCCTTGGGGAAAGTTTGAGGATCTGGAACTACCAAGTGAGGTACGTTCCTCAAAAGTAATGCATGACGCGATGACCATATCACTTTGAAATTGGCCCGTTGCTTGAAAAGCTCAACATTGCCGTACGGAAATACTCTATTGATTGGTGAATGGCCATCTCCAACGGGCTTTTAGTTTGCCCGAGAAAATCTTTTAATCTGGAAATTAAAGAGAGACACGATCACCAATGTTGAAAACACGGTTTTTGACTTAGGAGTCATGGGAGCCTCTTGTTATGGCCTATATAGATCAAAGAGTTCTCATAGGCATGATCACGAAGTTCATTAAGTTCATTGAGTTGAACTTTCCGGTGATCACCCGTAATTACAGGATCGAAGTTTGCTTGCTTTAAGGCCCAGTAGGCTTTGTGCTCAAGCTCGATCGGAAGATGGCATGCCTTTCCATACACAAGCTTGTAAGGAGTACACCCGATGGGTGTTTTGTAAGCTGTGCGGAAGGCCCATAGTGCATCATCTAGTTTGTCGTCCAGAGGCACGGATTTCACCTATGTCTTATCAAGATGCTTTTCAAGCCACGATTGATACATCCACATGCCCACTAGTTTGTGGGTGTATTAAGCGGTGATAGACGTGTGAGAAATCCATATTTCTGCATGACCTTTGCAAAACAGGTCATTAACACAAATGGTTTAATCCGCGATCACTTATGATTGCACGGGGAGCACCAAACTGGCGATAGAGATTTCATAAATTTGCAAACACTCGGGCATCATTGTGGGAGAACGCTTCGCTTCAACCCAATCTTGACAAATAGCGACTGCCAACGATAATATACTTGTTCCCTCGTGAAGACGGGAACGTGCCCCATGAAAGTCCTATGCCACCAAATTCAAAGATTTCCACAAACTTGGATTGGAGATTTGAGGCATCTCATCATGTTGTAATTTTTCCTGGACGTTGGCAGACAGTCACAGTTCTTGACAAACTCGTGGCCCTATCTTAATAGGATGGTGTGCCAGAAGAAACCGGAGTCAAAGATCTTTTTGGCTGAGAGGTTTGCACCATGATGTCCCCGGTGGGTCCTTTGTGGCAAGCTTCAGAAATCTCAGAGAGCTTCATTGCCGGCAAACACATCGCCTGATTCACTTGATCCGCACAAATTTTAACAGAAGTGGTCGTCCCAGAAAATAGTGTTAACATCTTAAAAAAACTTTGTTTTACTGCTGTGTCGAGCATGCCTTCACAATGAATCTACCCGCGTGGTAATTTGCAAAGACGGCAAACCACGGGTTCAAGAATCCCCACGAAAGGTCACCATATGTAACGTCTCAAGAGGAAACTTCATTTATCTCTTTAGGATCATTGACGTTTTCCATACGGGTTATCATCTGGACAATGATCGGCAGCCGAGGTCTCGCTCATTTAGTATCAATAACTTTGAAGTCAAATTCTTGGGGAGTGGAGACCCATCGGAGCAAACTTTGCCTTAGGTCAACCTTTTTTTGCAAAGAGATACTTAGGGCGGAATGGTCCGTATGTACTATGCTTTTGTTCATGATGAGGTAAGACCTGAATTTCTCGAAAGCATACACTATGGCAAGTAATTCTTTTTCAGTCGTAGTGTAGTTCGTTTGTGCTTCAATCAAGGTCTTACTAGCATAGTGGATAGGCCGAAAATGTTTCTCATGACGTTGCCCCAAAACTGCACCTATGGCGAAATCGCTTGCATCGCACATAACTCGAAATGGAAGGTCCCAGTTGGAGCAATCAAGATTGGACTCCGTAAGTCTATCTTTCAATGTTTGGAAAGCTCGAATGCAGTCATCGGAAAAGATGAATGGAGTATTCTTCTCAAGGAGATGGGTCATTGGTCGGGATATTTTTGAGAAATCCTGAATGAACCGCCGGTAAAAACCGGCATGACCGAGAAAACTCCTAATTCCTTTGACGGTGGTGGGATGAGGTAATTTTGCAATGACATCGATTTTGGCTTTGTCAACCTCAATCCCTTTCGTTAGAAATCTTATGGCCGAGGACAATGCCCCTTCGACCATTAAAAATGGCTCTTCTCCCATTAAGACATAAGTTTGGAGTCTTCACACCACTGAAGGCATGTGGTCTATCACGGGAGAGGCAGTTTTGGAAAGAATTCCCAAAGACCGAGAAGTCGTCCATAAAGACTTCCATCGTCTTCTCAACCATGTCATGAAAGATTGCTAACATACATCGTTGAAACGTGCCTGGAGCATTGCATAAGCCGAAAGGCATGCGACGGTAGGCAAACGTTCCGTATGGGCAAGTAAAAGTAGTCTTTATGATCACGGGGGTCAATGGGAATTTGGAAATAACCGGAGAAACCATCGAGGAAACAGTAGTATTCATTCCCCGCTAATCTCTCAAGCATTTGGTCCATGAACGGTAGAGGGAAGTGGTCTTTGCGGGTGGCTTCATTTAACTTACGATATCAATGCACACCCGCCATCCGGTAACCAAACGAGTTGGAAACAACACATTTTCCTCGTTCAATTACCACAGTTATACCACCCTCTTTGTAACATGTACCGGGCGTAACCAGGGACTGTCGGAGATAGGGTAGAATCAAATCCAGCTTCGAGAAGTTTTCAACCCCGTTTTTTAATAAACATCGTGGGAAATTGGATTTACTCTTCTTTGATTTTGGACTGCTTGGTGCATAGTCCTCTTCCATAAAAATCTTGTGGGACTAAATTCCCGGTTATACCCAGAATAGTCAAAAGTTTCCAACGAGAGCTCGCTTGTGGGACTTTAGCACCTTTACGATAGCGATTTTTCCTCAACATCCAACTCTTTATCATAATGAACGGGCAACTAGTTGTCGCCCCAACCAAAAATGCATACTCTAGATGGGAGGCAGTTCCTTGAGTATCAACCTCAGTAGGTTCATCAACAAGAATTGCTGTATTAGTTTTCACAGACCTTAAGCTCAGTTTCGGACTTATGGGAGATAAGTTCCATGACTTGGAAGGGGGAAAGTGGTGGTTCCCTATTCAAGATGAGCTTCTAGAATAAGATGACCCCACTCAGGATCATAGTAGAAATGGATTATATGCTGGACAATCCGGATCATCTGCTAGACCAAGGAAAGAGTCGACTTCTTCGAGAAGCAGGAAATCACTATCCCCAAATGGAGTTAGGGTAGGAGAAGAAGTAGCAACAATTGGATCATAATACGGAGTGGAATTTCCACTCGCGATTGATATCAGTAAAAACCAAGAACACTTGAGAATAATCCTCACAAGCATAATCAATGACGTCAATCTTATTTGCCGTCATGTGAGTGCAATGTCCGTAGTAATTTCGTAAGTCAGATCCAAAATTGAAAGTGATGGCTTCACTTCTATTCTAAAGTTAATTCACCCTTGTGCACACAATCAAAGCACGACTGTCCCCATTTAAGAACACCTCCCCGATAATTAAAGGGACGACGGGGGTCTGGATCAAAATCTACAACCACAAAGTCGGCTGGCAAGTGAAATTCACCAACTTTTATACGTAGATGTCGATTTTGCAATTCCCCAATTGGTTTAGAAATATGATCGTCTCAAGTTCGAGTTGTCATGCATGTTGGGAGTAAGATCAGGAATGAAAGCTTATCCCAGACTGAAAATGGCATTAATAAAATGCTACACCGAGATCGGCCTATGCTAAGATTCATGCCATCCTGGAAATTCACAAGGAATCAGGAACTGCCGGTCTCTAAGTTTATCTGGTAACTTGTTCAAATGACCGCCAACAATGTTCATTCATCGAAGTTCGAGCTAGACATGGTTCATTTGGAATTCGACCACTCATCATTTTCTCTTATTCCCCAATTAAGGTTCTTAGATCGAGGCGAATTTGGGCATCAAAACAAGAGCATCCGTAAAGCTAAACTTCGAAACTCATCTCTTTGAAGATTTCATAGAATTTGTCGATTGATCAATTATCTTTATTACGCTCTTTATTCATTATCACCTCGAAGGAATATGGAAGAGAAACTGAAGGTTTAGTGTGGTTTTGGCACGTGAGCAATAAATAGGAGCAACAATGGGCCAAAAACTGAGTTGTGATTGGTTCAGGACCTAACCTGAGGTGTGGACGGGTGCGGTACTTTGTAGCAAGAAGGGTGCACATGGTCCTTTGTCACCTCGGGTATAGGCTTCACTACTGAGAAGTAAGGGAATTGGAGGTCCTTGATATGCAACACCGCTTCGGGTAGTGGATACCCTTTAAGTCTTCTCAGGGTTAGAAACAGTGATACAGGGAGTGTCCCTTGACCTGAAGTAGAAGCTGTATTGGCATTTACAAACTTAGCCAACATATAGTCAGATTTGCCATTTGATTGATTCAAATTGTTTTGTTTCGACTTGCATGCTCTGACCCTGGTTTTGGAGGTTATTTTGCATGTTTCTCATGATAGCATCATTAGCCTTGACGTAGTTGTCAAAATCGTTCTTGGTGACACTGTGTGTCTGAGGAACGGGGGCTTGATAAGCTGGAGACTGATTAACCTGGGGTCTATGAAGTTGATTCTGACTGAAATTGGACTGGTTAAAATTTCCACCTCTGTTTTGGTTGAAATTACTCTCCCGGTTTTGGTTAAAGTTATTCCCCCGATTGAAATTGTTAGCATTATTAGCTTGAGAGTTCTGAACGGGTGGAAAACCTGGAGGTCTAATATGATTTGCAACCATTTGAGGTCGGAAATTGGAGCTTACTTGGTTGTAATTAGCTGCAGCGGCTTGTGACACATACTCAGAAATGTTGTCCCGATAAACGTTGCCATGAGTGGCTGGACAGTTTTGGTGAGAATGGGCACCACCGCAAGTAACACAACTTAACTCAACTGCTTTGACAGGTGCAGGAGCTGGAGCTGGAGTAGAACTTGGTTCTCTTGTCTAAGAGCAATTCTCGCTACAATATTCCTTAAGTTCAGCAACATCAGATGAAACAGCTGGGTGGAAGAGTTCGTACTTACTTTGCAACAACTGCCAACTCGTGTTTTGACGAACCTTGGACTTGCTCACGATGATTTTTAAACATCGCGAGGTCATTTTGTCCAAAAAGATTCCACCTGCTGCGAGTTCAATGAAAAATCATATCATTAATGTTCAAAGCATTATAGAATGAATCAATGAAGCAATTCTGAGAATCCCATGGTGTGGACATCCCTAAGTAGATCATTGAAACGATCCTAAAAAAAAAACCAACCACAAAAAACGAATTCATCGAACCATTTGCTGAAATCTGGTGATCTCATTGCGAAGATTCGTCGTTTTAGAGGGAGGGAAAAACGGTTGAAGAAATATGGATAGCAAGATCGTCCCAAGTTTGCATAGATCGAAGTGGGTTCTTTTCTAGCCATATTTCGGGCTGCTCCCCTCGATAGTAGAATGGAAAAAGCATAAGCTTAATCGTATCAATTGGAACATTGGGGACCCTCATTGTGGAGGTGATCATGTTGAAGTAAACGGATATGAGCATGCGGTCATCTTTGTCATGACCGAAGAACTGTTTTGTTCTGGACAAGATTGATTAACCCATGCCTCAGCTCGAATTGTATGCCACAATTACAGGAATAAGGATTGCGTCCTCGTACCCCTCGTGGTGCTTGATGCAATTGGCCGATAAGTTCGAGAGTCTGCCATTGCTCAACTGGAGATCTACCTGAAATTGGTATTCTATAAACTAAGAGGTCCGATAATAACAGACGGTTTTCTTCTTGGTGGAGGACGCTGCTCACGGGACTGAGATCGAGTGCGCATGCACAAAATGGAAATAAAAAAGAAGTTACACTAATTTTTTTTTTTTGGATTTTTGGATTTAAAATATATTCACAATCTATTTTAAACGGACAAGAGATAGACAACTTAAGCCAAATAATCGATCTTACTTCACGGTAGCTCTCAGAATGAAAAACGCACAGGTGAGCGGAGGAGTAGGAATAGCGCGAAGCTTATTTCTCCTTTTGGGTCGTAGTTCCTAGGAACAACCCTCCTTATACCCACTTTATAGTTTGTCAATCAGAATGAGGTGGAGCCGATATCGTAAGTGGCACAGAAGCAAAAAGTTTTAAATCTTTGGTTCGATTGGGAACTCAGTAGTTCACCGGAACTTATTATGATAATACCTCAGTGGAGAATATTATATTTTGGTATTTTACCAATTAGTGAATTTTAATTTTTATGGACAATTTTTTTATATTTTTGATTTTTTTTTTTTTTTTTTTTCTTTTGTTTTTATATTATACTTATATTAATAAAAGAAAATGAAAAATATATACTTTTTTTTTTTGTACTTTTTTTTTTTTTTTTTTTTTTTTTTTTTTTTTTTTAGAAAATATTCACAGATTCAACACAAATGTCAACGTAACGATATTCGCTTAGCCTCCCCGGCAACGGCGCCAAAAATTGGTCACCTCGCGCAGCTACACCTTTAAATATGTATATATAAATATATGAATATAAATACACACAAGGATCAAGATCCACGAGAGAGCAAGAAAACCGGAAGCAGTATAGAGTGTTCCCGGGTCGTTATGTCCCAACGAGGCTAGAGATGGAAGATCGAAAGACGATTGATGATTGATGTTTGTATGTCACAAGTAATGATTGGGAATTAATTCTGAAAGCAAATGCACATAAAAACTAAACAAAGAACATAAGCTAGAACAAGAATAAAAGCTAGAATTAGGAAAAACACTTAAAACTTTTACACAAATAAGCTCAAATAAACTTAAGACAGATAAATAAGCTAAGCTAAATCTAAATAAGCAAGTTAAACTTGCAATTAAGCTAAATTAAACAAGAGAAACACAACAGTACTAACAGTATTAACTACCAGTATTAACTGTTAAGACTAACAGTATCTAATTGGAGGTTAGTATGGTAGTGTTAAGTTAGTACTGTTCTCGAAAATGAACTAGCATTAATAACTCAGATGTTAGTAACTGCTAGTGAAAATAGTACTGGTCCCTAAAATGAACTGGCAGTACTTAACCTAAAGTTAGTACAGCTAGTTGAAAATACCCTGAAACTTGTAAAAATCATTATTTTTTTTATAAAATTAAAACAGATTATCAAATAACAACTAAACACTTATCAAGCTAATTTTTAATCAATAAAAGCACTTGAAATAGCATGAATGATCCTAGCAGTATTTAAACTTAAAACTAACAGTTGTATTAAAATAAACTATCAGTTCTGCATAGATAATAAAGTAAAGAAAAATTAGAGAGACTACTACACCCTTGCTGAAACAGGGTCAAAAACAACAAATCTACAAGCTCTAGCTTGCATAGAACAAGCTAGTAGAGTCCATAAAGCCCAATCCAGAACTGGCTTAATCATCAATAAATAAGCTGTGGTGTATTGAGAGTGGATTTTGAGATTTTCATTACTACTAACTTTTTATCTTTCTTAATGTAAAACAGCTTATAAATAAGTCTGAGGTGAGAGCTTTTTAAACACAAAACAGTAAGATGAAGAAAACTTGACCACTGGTATTGAATTGACTTGTAAACTCAAATTGCATTAAAACTTGAAATCGATACAAGCTGAAAGTAAAATGCTTAATGATTGAAAAAATCTAAATCAATATTGGCAAAGTTAAAAACTTAAAAACTAGGTTACTAAAAAAAACTAACTAGATTCTCAAAGGCTACAAAGAGCCTCTATTATAAGCCTAAGTCTTCTTTGCGCATGTTGCTTCTTTTGAAGAGCAAAAACAAAGTGTGCTAGTTGTGTGAGGAGAATCTAAACAAATCCCAGCCTTCAATTTCATTTGAGCTTCTTTGAGCAATCTCAGCCATCGAAATGGTTTGGGAATGGAAAGGGATTGCCAACATGGACTTTATAAAGCTGGGGGGTAGTAGTAGGGTGTTGAGTGATTTTTGCAGAGAAGTATGGGAGCAAAAACAGGGTGCTGGCTGGTTTTGGTATTGGCGGGAAGAGTGGGAAAAGGTTTATACATGTTGGGTTGTGACAGAGGGAGGTTGAAGATGATTAAGGGTATGTTTGGTTTGTGTACAAGAAAGGCCCCTCCACATCTTTCCCACTTTTCATTTTCCTTTTTCCCTTTTTCTTTCTTTTATAAATGAAGTTCCCCCAAATTGGCATAATTCAGCCCCCGTGGTTTACAATGATAATTAAACTTAGGGGTTTGGCATTTTTTGACCCTTCAATTATATTTTTCCCTTTCTTTTTCTCTCGTGGTAGACTTTACTTTGATTTGGCTTCGTCTTCACACACTTTTCCATCCCGTGTCCTGTTTTGTTGCTTATCTTCTTCGAAAATAATATAAGGGATACCTGCAATGATCATTGAAATAATCGGCCATCAATCGTTCTTCGGCCCCCTCCCGGTCACGATTGATTAGGTTCCGGGTAAGTGGTAGACGATTTTCTTCGACAACCAATTGTTGGTGATACGCGTACGCTTGCTCCAAAAAGACCACGTCGGTTTCATCATCATTAGCATCGATTTCAAAAACGGAGAGTTGACGATCTTCATTCTTTTGATTCATTTTTGTGTGTAGAGAGTGTTTTTGTTTTAGTGTGTGTAAAATGGTTGAGTTGGGGTAGTATTTATAAGGTAAAATGAAAAAAAACAAAAAAAAATTCAAAATTTGAAAACTAGCCGTTTTTAAACGTTGAGGGGGTGAAAATGAAATTTTTTTTTTAAAAAGGGGGCCAAGTTACCAAGTTGCTGTGGCAACTTGGCACCCAACGCCGTTGCCGAAAAAGGGAGTCCGGTACCATAACGCCGGCCACGGCGTTAACGCCGGCCACCACGGCGTTATGGTACCCCGTGCTCTAAGAGACCGTTTAGTTTAAACATCTTCATATTTGCACTAACATATATGAACAACCTCCTTTCTTAGCGGAGAAAACCATACAACGTCGCTTATACTTGTACTATATAAAGCTAGATATCGAGTCCTAATAAGGTAGAATTAATCTTTCTCTCTCAGTGTTTTGAGGCCTAAAAGACTAACTTAATTCGGTCTAATTTGGTGTATGATGGTAATTATGACTTTGGAATATATAAATAGTGAAGTATGATAACACAATGTTGCAAATACAATAATACATCTATAACACAAAACACTTGGAAGCTTATTGTATTATTCCCTTACTAAATTGAATCACCTTGAATGAACATAAAACAAGATGACGATCAAAGATAATGCGTGAATGAAAGTGTTATGTAATGCTAGAAAGATGTTTGTAACGTGTAAGGAATAATGGAAGAAAAAAATTGTTTAAATAGGCAAAGTGAAACCAGGACTAGAGCTCGATGAATCCACGGTAAAAAAAACTGTCCATCCCTGTCAATAAACTGAATGAATGTGAGTGAAGGAAGTGTCATTAACCTATAGAAGTATCCTTATCAACACCCTTTATTTTTACATGTTTTCTAGTTTTCCAGCATGCTTTAAACATTCATATTTTTTTTCATTCACGATGCATTATAAATTCATCCTAGACAAAATGACCAATGCATTTACAGGTGGCGGTATAAATTGATATATAGCCAATCAAACCGAGAATATAATGTGTGTTTCTTTAATAACTTCAAGTTGTGTTTGACTCGTCAGAAAACTATTTTTTAGTATTATATATCTCTAATTGTGCATGACAAAAACATGTTTGATACATATAGCTGCATTTAGTTGGAAGAAAACACCCTTATTTTTTATAAAATGTTTTGTGTAAAAAAGGAAAACAGAGATCGCGTTCATTTCGTCGTTTTCTAACAAAATTCTCTATAAAACATAAAATCCATATTTTCTCATTTTATACACAAAACTCTCATTTTCTATACACAAAACAATAAAACAATTTTTATTATTTTCCCGCTTTCTCCTATTTAAGGACACATCACATCATACTATTTTCCATTATTTTACTACGTTTTAGTAACGTTGTCTATAAGCGTTTTTTGCTGTTTAGTACGCATGAACAAGACTTTTTTTACGTTTTCGTCCGTTGTTTACCGATTGTCGAATAGTTTTTTTTTACGTTTTTCAGAGTCCGTGTTTTTACTCTTTGACTGTGTTTTTAGCGATTTCGTCTTTTTTTTTTACCGATTTCGCTCCGTGTTCTTTACGATTTCGTCCATTTTTTTATTACGTTGTTTCGCCTTTTTTTTACGGTCTCATTCTGATTTTTCAGGTGCTCGTCCTTTTTTAACGATCTCGTCCGTTTTTTTACGATTTCGTCTTTTTTTTACGATTTCGTCCGTTTTTTTACGGTTTAAGATGCATTTAGTTGGAAGAAAACACCCTTATTTTTTATAAAATGTTTTGTGTAAAAAAGGAAAACAGAGACCGCGTTCATTTCGTCGTTTTCTAACAAAATTCTCTATAAAACATAAAATCCATATTTTCTCATTTTATACACAAAACTAGAAAACAATTTTATTATTTTCCCCGCTTTCCTTTTATGACACCCATATCTATTTTCCCCTTATTTTCTACGTTTTATACGTTTTTATAAGTTTTTTGATGTTTATGTACGCTTACAGACTTTTTTTACGTTTTCGTCCGTTTTTTACGATTTCGAAAGTTTTTTTTACGTTTTCGTCCGTTTTTTACGTCTTTGTCTGTTTTTTTACGATTTCGTCTTTTTTTTTACGATTTCGTCCGTTTTTTACGATTTCGTCCTTTTTTTACGATTTCGTCTGTTTTTTACGATTTCGCCTGTTTTTTTTACGATTTCGTCCTTTTTTATGTTTCCGTCCGTTTTTTTTACGATCTCGTCCGTTTTTTTACGATCTCCTCCATTTTTTACGATATCGTCCCTTTTTTTACGATTTCGTCCGTTTTTTTATGTTTTCGTCTGTTTTTTTACGTTTTCGTTCGTTTTTTAAATTTTCGTATGTTTTTTACGATTTCGTTCTTTTTTTACGATTTCGTCCGTTTTTTACGATTTCGTTCCTTTTTTACGTTTTTCCCCATTTTTTACGGTTTCGTCCGTTTTTTTTACGATTTTGTCCGTTTTTTATGTTTTTGTCCCCTTTTTTACGAAATCGTAAAAAAACGGAAGAAAACGTAAAAAAACGGACGAAAGCGTAAAAAAACGAACGAAAACATAAAAAACGGACGAAAACGTAAAAATACGGACGAAAACGTTAAAAAACCATTAAATAAACAAGATTCACCCAGTAGCCCATTTATCCCATTAGTGTCCATTTTAGCCCGTACCAGTTTTGCCTGATGCCCGCGCCCGCCTTGCCCACCCGTTTTGCGGCCTCTTTTTTTGTGTTTCGAATATGTCCTTATAATATTACAAAAGTAAATAGAGAATTGAGATAGAATCAACAACACTTGAACATGTATTCTAGTTTTGTAAAATGGAAAACACAAACACATGTTTTTTTAACTAAACGCGTTTTTCAAATTTTTAATTGTTTTGTGGAGATGGAGACCCCCTCCTTTTTCCTACAAAACAGGAAACAGAAACTGATGGAAAATGTTTTCCAACTAAACGCAACCATGTTGTCAAGAAAACTATTTATAACAAGAGAAATTCAAAAAAATTGATGTTGAATGCCACCGATGGCCATGACCAGTGACCAAGTTGGCTTGCAAAACTTAAGCCATGACCACCTGCTATCATATTCAACTTGTTACAAAGTCAAGCAAGTTACAAAATGTTATTGTCGTCTACATACAGGTTTATACAACTTTACATTAACAGGAGCAAATGTTATAGTTATACATGTTTCAGTCCTTAATTGTTTTGAATTAACATCACATATTTTTCCAAAAAAATAGATCCTTGGGAGACTCTGACGAACGTTCATTTTAGGTGCCGACTAACCATTTTTAATAGATTTAGCCTATATCACAACCACAGACGGAACCATGACCAAATATGTTTGAGTGCACAATTTTTTTTAATGTATACTAACTAAATAATATTGGAAACACATTTTGATAGACCGGATGCATTTAAAAAAATCGATGTTTTTCTCAAAAATTAACACTATATAAAAAAAATTCACGGGGTTCTCCGATACCCGCGGAAACCCCCTGATTCTGTCCCTGATCATAACCACATAATTCAGTGACCTATTATCAGAGTTAAAATTCAATCTATGATCTGTTTTTTCGAGTTTTGCTTGATGGACTAGACGTTTGTGAGATACCGTTATGTCAATACTCCAAAGGCAACCAACATACTTGGTTATTTGTGTGCTTAACTCCCTAAATTAGGACGCGCCTTTGCCTCCCATCGACACGTCTCTCTCAAAAACCAATCCTCACGCGTCTTTGGTGCCGAGAGAAAAGGATGTTGGTCTATCAATCGAACAATTTGTGCGTTGGCTATGTGTATGCCATTGGTTTTTGTGAAGTATATTTGTTAGTTTATGGACGTAAAAATAATAGTTGTGTGTTAGGATCGAACTCAAGATCACGGGATTGCACTCACTACAAGTTAACGATTAATAAATATAATTTATTTATTGATTTTACACGTAAATAGTTAATGATCGTTAAGTGTTTAATGGAAATGACTAACGACTAAACAAGAAGGACTAAAAGAGAAATTGGAGATCAATGGAATGATCTAGGACTCCTATGAGGAGGCCGGCTACTAGAGTTTGTGTTGGAGTAGGATTAGCTTCAAGTTTGAAGCATTATCCTAATAGAACTCTAACCCTAATTTTACCCTATAAATACCAAAGGGTTTTTTAAGGAAAAATATACTTGGGAAAAAGCAAACAAAATCTATTCTCTTTGTTCTATGACATTCGGCTGAATAGTATTAGTTATACTATCCGAATTGATTTCTTGTTCAAGGTTTACGTAATTAACGAGCTAGTTCTTGGTTAACTTGGTAATAGCGTGTGTACAAGACGGTGATTCAATCTTCCTTTAGATTGTTCTTGGAGTTTATTGATTCTTGTTCTTGCTAGAATCAAAAGGTATGTAACCCTAATCTTGGTTAATTATTTTTGCATGTTAATTGATCCTAATTGCTTCCGCTATATTTATACTTTGATGTTATAATTATAAATTGTTATGAATGTATAATTCCATCAGTGGCATCTCGAGCCAAATTTTAACATGTTAATAATTACCAAATTATTATGATTTATGGTTTTTATTTAATAATTTTAATCGGAAAATTTTGTGTGGTTCGAACATAAATTTTGTAAACATGATTTATGGTTGAAAATTTTGTGTGGTTCGAAAAATAAATTTTGTTTTGATCGAAAATTTTAAATATTAAAACCTAATAATCATAATTTTATACATGGTTAAATTGTCATGCATGTATATGGGTTACGATCTTGGTCTTGTTAATTAATTGTTAAGTAACATGTAATTAAATTGTATGGATCCATGGAAATCATGCATGTTTATCATGGATCATAAGAACTTATTTGTTACATGAATTGTATGACCATTTAATTTAGTATGACAAATCTAAAATTCGGGAAGACTTATATATATTGATTGTGATTATATGATAAGTAAAACCTAGAATTTAATTAGGGTTCATCATATAAATGGAATGCATGTGGCTATATGATTTATATAAATGCATATAAATGTTATTATGTGTTTATAATTTAGTCTATTATTTTAATACTTGTTTTGTTTATTTAAATTATGTTGAATTGTTGTAAACAAAAGGGTACTTTTCAAAAAAAAAAATAATAATAATACAAACTATGGGTGTATAACAATGTAACCCACTATTGAACTTGTACTCAACTATTATAACTGAAAACCTATGAATTTCACTCAACATTTGTGTTGACCTTTTTTAGCATGTTTATCTCAGGTAATTGAGCAACCTATGGCACGGAGTGGTACAGACTTGAAGATTGCTAAATTGTTATCATTCAAGCTTTATGTTTCTAGATTTTGGGACCTGTCTCCATTTGTAAAACTCTGATTTATTGAATTATAACTAAATTTTCCAAAAACGTCTCTTTTGGGTCGTTTTCTATGATTATGTGTGTTAATCCATGAAGTAATACCCTAGATTAGCTTCCGCTATTATATGTCAAAAATGGGGGTGTTACAGATTGGAATCAGAGCTCATGGTTATAGAGAACAAGGGTACAACCTAAACTATAACTACTTTTTCCATCCAAGAAAGTCCTCCGTGCCACTGTAGTTTCCAAAATAGTATGTGCAAGAAATTTCCATGGCAGATAATACACTACTATTATATTATATATAAATAACTTATGTTATTTTCATTGGGTTTTTACATAATCATGTCTTTTCCCCATCCTATTATTATCCTATCTGATTCCGATGTGGATGATGCTCTTTCCTTTACAAATGCTCCTGACTATACTCTGGCTTTATCGGACTTTTCTCCGGCTTCACCAGGAATCAATTCTTTTAACACTTCGGAAAGATTCAACTAAGGATCTTTTATCCCATTAGTATTATCACCTTTCCACGATATAGAGGTCATGATTGTTTACCCTATATTACAACTACTCCATCTACATCATTCGGATCAACATCATCGGTTAAGTCAACTACACCATCTCTAGACTATTCCTTTAATAAGTCTATCTCCCACACTGGGCTATCTAATTCCGTAAAGATCATTATGGATTATTCCATGAACAATAGAAAACAAATTAATCTCTAAGAAACCAAGTGAATCAGAGTAATTCAGAGTAGCGAAACGGAAGCATAGTAGGCCCATAACCCACAACTTCCACCAACGTGATATCAAAGGATGGATATTACAATACTATAGGAATTCT
>BQNB010030792.1:0-54545 GCA_026074375.1 Tanacetum coccineum
GAAGGACAAAGGTGATATCCTGTTAGTGCAGGTGTATATTGATGACATCATCTTTGGGTCTACAAAGAAGTCTTTATATGTTAAGTTTGAGCAAATAATGCACAAGGGATTCCAGATGAGTTCTATAGGGGAGCTTACTTTCTTCTTAGGGTTGCATGTAAAGCAGAAAGATGATGGAATCTTCATCAGCCAAGACAAATATGTGGCTGATATATTGAAGAAGTTTGATTTTGTCATAGTAAAGACAGCAAGCACTCCAATAGAGACTAACAAGGCATTGCTCAAGGATGAAGAAGCTAAGGATGTGGATGTTTACTTATATAGATCAATGATTGGATCATTGATGTACTTAATAGCTTCTAGGCCTGACATAATGTTTGTTGTTTGTGCTTGTGTAAGGTTCCAAGTTACTCCTAAAGTCTCACATCTTTAAGCGGTAAAGAGGATCTTTAGATACTTGAAAGGTTAATCTAACTTGGGACTTTGGTATCCTAGAGATTCATCATTTAACTTAGAAGCCTTTTTTGATAGTGATTATGCTGGAGCTAGCCTTGATAGGAAATCCACAACAGGAGGTTGTCAATTTCTTGGCAAAAGGTTGATTACATGGCAATGTAAAAAAGCAAACTATAGTTTCCAACTCCACTACTGAAGCAGAGTATGTTGTTGCTGCTAATTGCTATGGGCAGGTGTTGTGGATCCAAAATCAAATGCTTGATTATGGGTTTAATTTCATGAACACCAAGATTCACATTTATAATGAAAGCACCATTTGTATTGTGAAGAATCTAGTGTTTCACTCTAAAACCAAGCACATTAAAATAAGGCACCATTTCATTAGAGATTCTTATGAGAAAAGGCTCATTCAAGTAATTAAGATACATACAGATCACAATGTTGCTGATCTACTCACAAAGGCATTTGATGTTAGCAGGTTTAACATTCTGATTGCTAGCATTAGATTACTTAATCTCTAAAGATGTGTTTGTTAGATTTATGATTGATGTGGTTTAAAGATGGTATTAGTGATGAAATTAGAGTTAAAACTGGTAGTTGTAAGGTTAATGCTGCTAGGCAGGATTTACTGCTGCTAGGCGAAAGTTAGTACTACTAGGCAAAAGTTAGTACTGCTAAGCCAAAGTTAGTATTGCTGGGTTACCATTACTACTGCTTGTTACCATTGAGGATAATACTGCTGAGGGGGTTTAGTGTAAATATAATGGTTTCTTCACTAGTAGCTTTGCTATTAACTCTATAAAACCATTCTCCATCATACAGTAACTTCATCTAATTCTCTCATACGCTCTCAATTACAAACTGAAAATCGTATTCATCGTTGATCATCAAAATTAATCATCAATGGTTGATCTACAATTTGTTGACCAATACAACATGGTGGCCTGCTTGGAAAGAACAGATGGGAATGCTGATTTTCATGAGATAGTAGACTTTCTTACTACTAGCCCTATATACTATGCCTTAATTGTAAGTCCTACTATATATGCTTCCTATATTAAATAGTTTTGGAATACTATACATTCTTAAACAGTCAATGATGTGAAGCAAATTCATGCTACAGTTGATGGCAAGACAGTAGTAATATCAGAATCATCAGTGAGGAGTGATCTTGACTTTAATGATGAAGATGGTATTACTTGTCTAACAAATGAAACTATTTTTGAAAACCTTGCATTGATGGGGTATGAGAGTGATTCTAACAAACTTACTTTTCAAAAAGCTCTCTTCTCCCCTCAATGGAAGTACCTCATACATACCATTTTACACTGCTTAAGTTCAAAATCTACTTCTTGGAATGAGATTTCCACTAATATAGCATCTGCAGTCATTTGTTTAGCTAATGGTCAAAAGATTAACTTTTCTAAACTAATTTTTGATGGTATCTTGAGGAACTTGGATACCAATACAATGAAATTTTTAATGTATCCAAGGTTTTTACAACTCTTTTTGAATAATCAGATTTCTCTTGTAGAACCTTTTAATGATATTTATAAAACACATGTACATACTAAAAAGGTTTTCACTAACATGAAAATAAAAGGAAAAGATTTTTCAGGAAAAATTACTCCATTGTTTGCATCAATGTTGGCACCACCAGTAGTAGAGGGTGAAGGTTCAGGACAACCCACTGAACCCCAACCAGCACCTTCTACAACTCAACCCTTAGTTGAAGAACAAACCCCTGTTACTGAATCATCATCACCCAAAATACTCAAACACCTAGTCAAGCCTTACAAGAGGACACTCAGTTACCTCAAACTAGTATACCTATACCAAATGTAGCAGATGAGGCTGTCTTTAAGGAGTGGGATGACAGAGTGGTGAGGGCTACCACTATTGTTGCTAGCTTAGATGCAGTACAGGCTAGTGGTAACATAACTAAGACCTAATCTATGGCAATGTCTAATGATCATCTTTCTCAGGAAATTGGTTCAGGTGACAGACCCAGGTGCCAATAAGCCATGAGGAGTGTCATTGCTCAGACTAGGTCTAAGAGGGCATCTAAACATTTCTATGATTCACCTCTCCCAGGAGTTAACACACCTGGAAGTGATGAGGAAAGGATTGAACATCAGGAATTAATGGATAATATACCACCAACACCCTATGATTCACCTTTCTCAAGAGGTTACACACCTGAAAGTGATGAGGGTAGACCTGACCTTCATGAATTAATGGCTATTTGTATAAAATTGTTTGACAGGGTACTTGACTTGGAGAAAGAAAAGGATGCTCAAGCTGTGGAGATCCTCAAATTGAAGAACAGAATTAAGAAGCTGGAAAGAAAGGCCAAGTCAAGCATCCCATCACCAAAGAGGAGATTATACAAGCAGGTTGATTCTTCTTATGATAGTTTAGGTAAGGAGAATGCATCCAAACAAGGGAGGAATGACAGTAACAAAATAGAGGAGTTCAATCTATCTGACAAAGGAAGTGGTGGAACTGAAGTTTTTGATGACACTATTGTTGTTGAAAAGGATGTTAATGCTACTGAACCAGTTTCTACTACTGGTGATGCAGTTACTGCTGCTAGTGTTATTCCTAATATTAATACTGTTAGACCTTTAAATGTTAGTGCTGCCGGTACTTCTACAAGTATTGTTGGGGATATTTTTAAAGATGAGATGATGACTATTGCTAATACACTTGTGGCTATTAGGAGCACAAGACCAAGAACAACCTTAGTAGTGATTCATGATGTTGAAGAAGAACCAAGGAGAGCAACACCAGTACCAACAGTACAAAGCCAAGACAAAGGTAAAAGCAAGATAGTGGAGCCTGAACCTACTCCTAAGAACCCTATAAAGGCTCAAATTTAAAGGGATGCAAAGATTGTTTAAAGAAGATCAAGCACAGTTTGAGAGAGAGCAAAGGATTGCTAGGGAAAGAGTTATAGAACAAGAGGCCAAGGATGCTGCTTTGATTGCAGAATTTGATAATGTTTAAGAAATAATGGAGGCAGATGCTCTATTAGCTGCAAGACTTTAAGAAGAAGAAATAGAACATTTTTCTATTGATGAGCAAGCTATATTTTTAGTGGAGATAATTGCAGAAAGGAAAAGGTTATTTGCTGCACAAAGGGCTGAACAAATTAGAAACAAACCACCTACCAAAACTCAATTAAGAAACAAGATGATTACTTACCTGAAGAAAATGGGTAGGGACACACACAGTCAACTAAAGAATAAGAGTTTAAAAGAAATTTAGAAGTTGTATGAAATGAAGCAGAAGTAGATTAATGACTTTGTTCCTATAGATTCTGAAGAAGGTGGAAAGATGGCAGAGAGCAGTAAGAAAGAAGCAGCAAGCAATAAGAAGAGACAAAAAGCATATCATGATGATGAACATGTTAAGAGACAAAAGCTAGAGGATGCTGGAGAGAAATAAGGACTCAAAGCATATCTTAAGATTGTTCCTGGTGAAGATAGAGCTGTCAACTATAAGACCTTAGCCACAAAATATCCTATAGTTGATTAAGAGTCTCGGATAATTAGAAGTGACTTGTAAGGGAATGACTTAGGCTATTGGAAGATAACTAGAGCTGATGGCAATTCAAAATTTTATAAAGTCTTCTCAATGACGCTTGAAGATTTTGACAGATAAGACTTGGTTGATTTGCACAGACTAGTAAAGGAGATGTCTGCATCAAGAGCTCGAGAAGGGTATGATTTTCCTTTGGGGTGATTTAAAGACCATGTTTGAACTAAGTGAGGAGGATGATGTCTGGAGAAATCAACAGGATTAGAGTTTAATAAGCTGGAAATTGTATGAGACTTATAGAGTTCATACTTTCTCATGGATGGTACTTTGGTTTGCATTAATATGTTAGTAGAGCAAAAGTACCCTCTCACTCAAGAAATGCTTACAAGAATGCTGAACTGGAGATTGGAAGCTGATTTTGAGAATGAAATGGCTTATGAACTCATCAGGTTTGTCAAGTCACAAGTGCAGGAGTAGTAAAGTGTTTGGATACATTCTCCTAGTCCTCAAGATGCTGATAATGAATAAACTTGATGATTAACAAGATGAATATCAAGTTTAGGGGAGGATTGTTGGGAATAAAGGCTTCTTAAGTTTCTACTGTTATGTATAAGAGTTTCTACTGCTGGTTGAAGAAACTACTGCTGGCGAAGATTAGAGAAAATAGTCTAAGTTATTAGTACTGTTAGTTTAATAGTTAGTGCTGCCAGTACAAAGTGTTAGATTGATAGTTTATTAGTATTGTTAGTTATATAGTTAGTATTGTTAGTATAAATAGATTAGTACTGCTTATGTGATATGCATGAGATATATTAGGAATAGATATGCATTATTAGTAGACGCGTTTTGTAATCCCATTAGGGTTTCTTGGTGTATAAAAGAAACCCTAAGGCATAGTTAGAAACATATAGATCTAGAAGCCATTTCTCATAGTTAGTATTCATAGTTTCTAGGTTATTCTGTAACTTTGATTGTGTTTAATATATTGAAAGTTTAGCAAGATCTTGTTTTACTGTTTCATTGTTCTTTTTAGTATTACAAACTAGTTTCCGCATAGTTTGTAGTATTCACAATCTTAGTTTCTATTATAGTTGTCTTGGATCTATCCAACACAACTAAGCTTTAACTAGCTAAGTAAGATCTATTCAAAAGGGATCAACAATACGTCTTATAAGTCAATGATGTAGAGTATTGTATAAAGTGGTAGATATCGCCACTTATCTTGTAAAAGTTTGTAAAGTATGGGATGATTGGGAAGTTGACCATTATGGGAATGCCAACTTAGGTTGTTGTTTTTTATCAATGATCAAGACATTTGTAAATAGTTGTGTCTTTATCATGGTGACGGTCGGGAAAAAGTGTCTAGCAACTTATATCTTGGACCTAGTCTATTTGTTTCGTAATTTTTGTTTAACAACAATTTATTTCCCTTTCCTAATCATTAACCATGGGTATTACGCGAATAAGGATGTGATCGAGCATGCATGTTTATTCCGTTGTTATGGCCATGTATGCATGTCTCAGCTGCCTGGTTGGTTTATTACTATTGGTGAAAGTTAGAAGATCCCTACCCTATATCATTCTTCATCCTAACCCTTGGTTAAACTCGAATGAGGATGTGATCGAACACACATGTCTATTCCGTCATTGCGGCCATGTATGTATGCTTCAGCTACCTTGTTGGTGTGGTACTTTTGGTAAAAGATTGTAGAATGATCAACCCTAAGCCTTATAATAAAAACCCATTTTACCTTTATAGACTTGTTACTCCTTATCTCTAGTAGTGGAGATGTGTATCCTTGCCAAGCTTATGATAGAATACTCGTCACGACCGAGCAATTGAGCGAATTAGTTACATGTTACCACATAGATTAGTTGAGTGATTTGAGTGTTTTCATCTTCTTATTTCGTGAGGTGTTTGGTTGTGTACTTGTAATAGATCAAATAAATGCTTAAACAGAAAAATCCTTAGGGATACATTTTCATAAACATCTAAAGGCTACTTGAGGACAAGTAGGATTCAAGTAGGGGGATATTTGATGACATCAAATAACGTCTATTTTATAGCATCATTTATCCTATGTAATTAACCAATTTTATATAATTATTGCAAAGAGTTGTTACTTAAAGGTGAAAGTTAACTAAAAGGCACGCATTCTAGAGCTTAAAAGAAGATATTTGAAGATTACTGTTCTGACAACCAATACGTCGTATCTATCAAGGAAGATATGGCGTATATGTTCCTGCACTCACCAAAGACCACGAAGGAAACAAGATCCAATACGCCATATCCAGGAAGACCAATACGCCGTATTTAAGCTATATGCAAATAAAATATTCTTAAAGATATCAAACGTGGTCCCTACTCTAAAATCCCCAATACGCCATATCCAAGACTTTGGATACGCCGTATCGACCATATTCCAGACCCTATAAATAGAAAACATAAAAATAAGTTTTAAGTGTGCTAAATCATATTTTCGATAGCTAAACCACAAAAGTTGATTTTCAGAGGAGAAGAAAAGTAGAAGACATCTTGCAATGTGATTAATTCCATAGGAAACAACTTGTAATCTCCTATACTCTTGTAATCGTTCAATTTTTGGTATCATTCGTTAACTTGGTTAGTTTACCTTGGCTAAATTATTACTCTTGTATTGATTATGCCGTTTGAAGGCTAATACCTTCGGGTATTAGCCATTGTTATGAAGATCTTAATGTTTGGTTTGTTTATCTTGATTTCTTAATTTATCATTGATTGCTTGTTTATGTTTATCAATTTATACTTGTTTACGTGCTTTTGTATGCGACCTATCATTCAACTGGATCTAGTGATACGGACAAAGTAATCTAGATGTCGGGATAGCTCTCTATATATTGATTTATACATCTAAACAAATATGATCACAAATAACAAACTATATTTTCTCTTAGATTGTGAACTTAGTTAGACCTACAGGTGACCCAGGGATCAACAAATACATTCTCGATTAATTAGTAAAGACTTGGTTAGTAGACTACTAGTGTATGAATTGCCATTAAGCATTAAGGGGGTAAAGTCTCTATGAGCTAAGGTTTAACAAGATCACCATTGCTTTAATCCCTAAGATAGATTATAATCAGCAAATATGGATGCTTTATGTGGATGCGTTTAATTGTGATAGAATTCTACATGTCTAGGTTTAAGGAATTAGTACCGCCTTAATCTTAAGAATGATATGCCGCCTTAAGATAAGTAATCATTGCACTAAATAAACAAATCAACGTCCTGATTAGATTAATAATGGTTAATACAGTTTTCTTATATTTGGCTAGACCGCTCTTTTATCTTCTGTTAATTTGCTTACTTGTGTTTTAGTATCTTGAATTAATTTTAGTCACCACTAAACCTGTGCCAGTCTCTCAGGCTGAAAACCCCCTTATCCGTTAGATTTAGGATTAACATAGGTTTAGCACAGATTAGACTAACTTAGATTAGAAAAACCAAAGTATTAATGAATTGAAAGTGTTTCTCGCTCTTAGTGATCGACACCCTACTTACCACGAATCTACCACCGACCGGGTACACTACCCGTTAAAGTGTTGTTTTTGGTTAAGTTGAAAAAATATAAATTTAAAACTTGAATCATAATTTACAACCACACAACGACACATCAATAAGCTAAAGAATAGGACTAGTAGTCTTCACCAAAAGTCATAAACCAGCAGGGGCAACAAACCATATATACACATCTGTAACGACAGAATAGACATACATGATTGCATTCAATTCCCCCACGCGAGTAAAACCAAAGGTTAGGACAAATAGTGATATATGGTAGGTATCTTCTAATCTTTCACCAAAATTAATAAACCAACAAGTCGGACAAAATCATACATACATGGCCGTAACGACGGAATAGACATATGTGATTGATCGCATCCTCATTTAAATAAGACCTAAGGTTATTGATTATGAAATGGAAAATAATTGTTGTTAAATAAAAAGAACAAAACAAATAGATTAAGTCCAAACAAATAAGGTACAATGTTGCTAGTAACTTTCCCGACCAAACCTATGATAAAGACACAAATCATGGACTACTCCATGTTTAGTAGACATGAACCATTCAACTCCCTTAGTTGGCGATCCCATAACAATCAACTCCCAATCGTCTATATTATACATACTTTACAGAAAATAGTGGCAATATCTACCACCTTATACAAAACTTTACATCGTTGATTTATAACACGTATCAACAAATAATCGATCCTTCAAATAATAACATCGGTTTAAGCTTAAGTGAACCGATTATCTAATTCTTCAAACTTCATCCTTTTTTTGTCGCTATTTTATAATTTTTTCAATTTTTTTAAACAAAAACATAAACATACTACGAATTTCAGGGTAATTTCACCATCTTCACAATTTCAATAAATCTGGATAATTAATCTATAATTCTCCATACTTCGGATATATAAAATTAATTGTAAAAGTGGCAAAACATACTGAAAAACTACTACTTTTACATTCCCATTGCATTGAGTAATTTCCCGACCTAACCATGGATGAAAAATCAACACGTGCCCAATTGCATTGTGAGATTTTACCAACCATACCAGAGATAGAAAATTTCCATTGCAATACAGGAAATACAATACTTTACACAAAAGCGACGAAAAACCGATTAAGGACTTAATCTAATAGGGTAGGCTAAGGTGTAAAGGTGTAACAAAACAAACCTTTGGTGTGAAGAAAAGAATAGAATGGCTCAGCAGGTTTTTCTAAGGGTATCTTACTCTAAAAATGAGAGTAAACAATAAGGGTTTATATGGGGGTTAACTAACAAGTGTAGTTAGTTAATATCACAACATATATAGGCTTTTTGGGTGTAATCCTAGAAATTTACCAATTTAGAAAATGTCACTTCATCTATTTAAAACATGTATTATTATTGTGGTCTCGAATAGATATACCAAGCCAAGTTCTAAAGTCTACAACATTACCGACACACTCATAATTTTATGAAATTTAGGTAAACATTAGGAAACGAAAAAGGCTAAATTATCACAATATCTAACAAGGGTTATGTGTGCAGGTTATGTAATTAATAATTTCACAAAAGTATGCTTGAATTTTTCTTAAATTTAGGCATAATTTAAACATTTTATTGTGAAAATAGGACAAGTAAGCGTTCTAATTCTTCTCCCCCACTTGAAATATACAACGACCTTGTTGTATAATTCTAACATTAAAAACGAGAAATTAAAAGAATTAGAACAAGAAACTCCCCTGATATTTGCTCAGTATGATCTTCTATGTTGTGTTTATGAGGAAGGTTGTGTGTTGTAAATGCGTCTGAATGCCCACATGACTACAACACACAGAATTCCAAAATATAAATACTCCACCAAAGTCGTTTTGTTCTTTTCAGTAAGGTCTCGTATAAGATATAGGAAACACTAATGCAATTCTATCTCGGTATTCTATGTTTAGAAAGCAAAAATAAAAAGGAAAAACTGTACAGGAAGTCGATACGTCGTATTCCAAAACCAAAATACGTTGTATTGAGACCTGTAAAAATTTTCTAAAGTACGGGTCAGATTGTCAAATACGTTATATCATATTTATGAATAAGCCGTATAGATAATCTGACAATAATGTTTAAAATGCAGTAAAGTAAAGGACTGGATAACGTCCAGACAATCAATACGTCGTATCCATTGAGATTAGATACGTCATCTCGAGAGTCTGGGAAGACAGACTTGATGAAAAAAAAATACATTTCGGGTTGTCTCTCGACAAGTACTTTTCTTTTTGTAATTGTCTTTAAGTTCGACTCCCTTCATCTTTACGTTATACCATTTTCGAAATCTATAACTTCATCATTCCCCTTGTCAATGTTACTTTCGTAGTATTTCTTCAAT
The DNA here is from genome assembly GCA_026074375.1 of Tanacetum coccineum. Lineage (NCBI taxonomy): Eukaryota > Viridiplantae > Streptophyta > Magnoliopsida > Asterales > Asteraceae > Tanacetum > Tanacetum coccineum. The sequence continues at coordinate 9,910 of BQNB010030792.1, forward strand.
CGTTGTCCATCTAATTTGAAGCTAAACCCGTTTATGTCAGTGATTTCTACAGCCCCGTATGGATATACTGTTTTAACAGTGTTTGGATCGCTCCATTTTGACTTAAGTTTTCCAGGGTACATCTTCAGACGAGAATTATAAAGTACCACTTTCTTCCCTAATTTAAAATCTTTATCACCAAAAAGCCTAGAATCATGCCATTTCTTGGTTCGTTATTAGTAAATTCTAGTATTCTCATAAGTGCCATCTCTTGATTCGGCTAACTTATTAAGTTGCATAAGACGACTTTTGCTAGCAAGTACATATTGCATTGTTTCAGTGCCCAATGTGCTTTATTCTTGATTTCAACTGGTAAATGATACGCCTTACCATAAACCATCCTAAAGGGAGTACATCATGTTGGTGTCTTGTAAGTGGTCCTAAATGCCCACAATGCATCTTTAAGTTTTTCTGACTAATCTTTTGGATTATACCCGACAGATCTTTCTAAGATACGTTTAATAGCTTTATTAGTTACTTCAGTTTGTCCATTAGATTAGGGGTGATATACTATAACACCCTGTGTTTTCAAGTCATTGACGACATCGATAAATCCACAATGTATCTTTTGTATTGTACGCATTTGCTTTAAATCATAAGCGATAGGTTAAATCGTGTAAGCTAAAAATTAGCGTTCATTGTAAACGGGCATCAAACAATTAAATGTTTACATCAAGCAAGGGTTATATAATTATTTTGAGGATAATTATTAACTTTGTTCATTTTATTTTTATCGGATACGTAAAGTGTATACGTTTCGCTATAAATTACGTTTAGGCACTCCCGGAACACAATATAACTTGTCTCGCTTCTAACAAATCCCACTTTTTAGACCAATACACGAAGTTTACTCAAATATATCATATACATCTCATATATGCCGAATTTATGGCAAGTTATACAAAGAAAAATAAGAAAATCTTCCTTTGGTCAAATGTACACCTTACCTCTTTATTCTAGATCATACCTATTTATTATCCCAACTCCATGATTTGTATTCTTTGACTATTGACCTGAGGACATATGCGCATCCCTACACCATACTATTGTTCCCTTGACTAGAAAATTAACTCTTTTTATATACATGCATTTCATAAGAGTAACTCACACATGCTTAGGTACACTTAGTGAAAAAAATCAAACAAAACTCCCTTTTGTCCTCTATAATTGCTACGGCATTAAGCAAGTGCACTCTATCATCTCTAATAGCAATTTTTCTACATCCCATTACACTCCTATACCTCCATTCTAAGGTATTCTAAGGTGACTCCCAAGCATTGGCTAACCTTTTCCATATGTTATTAATCAAGAAAAGCAAGATTAGGAATTTTCTTAAGATGCAAGCTTTGGTTTCTAGTCTAAAAACGCGTTTAACTATTTGTTTCTCATCATTCATACATACATCATAAGGGGTCTATTTTAAACCCTTATGATTTCATTTTATTGTGTTTTATGTATATAATGTGCTAAATAGTGAAATCCACCATTTGGAATTACTTTTGAACATGAAAAATATTATTTTTCTTGTGTTTATGATTTTGTGCACTTTCTCACTGTTATGATGTTGGTAATATCATAGAATAAAGAAAATTATATGTCTTTGTACTATCTGGTTTAAGAATAAAAAGTTGTCATAAAACACTTGTAATTTTAAAGAATAATTTAGAAAGTTTTGATTTCATGTAAAGTTTATAATTGTGATCTTGATGATATTGGATCAAATATGAACTTATGGACAATTTTTTATGACTATAACTATGATATATTTAATATGATGAATGACTCTGATGGTAATTCTGAGTTTGAAAAGTATTATAAAACAATATTTATATAAAATAATTATATATAAAGAGCATTTTGGGTCAGTAGGTTTTCGAATTCCAAAACAGGGGATTTTATGGTTTTTTATAAAATTATACAAATCACGCGATTCCGAAAAAGGTAAAGAAAACTTGTTAAAGGATTAAAGAAACGAAAAAGTTACGTTTAAAAACGGGACGTTATTACGTTAATCTTAATCGGAGTTTTATAAAATGTGACTTTTATAAACTCTATTTCAAACAGCTAGTTGATATTTTAATAAATTAAATACATATTTTTAGGATTCCAAATTGATAAGAATCGTAATTTTTCAAATTTATAACGATGAGTTATGAATTTCGCGAGTTTCGCATTAAATACTTTTATAAAACTCTTTTTATTAAAAGTTACTTTCATGAAGAAAGTTTTATTTTGTAAACCTCATAAAATTATAGAACTTTCAAAAACGAGAACGTCCTCGAAAGAATCGTTAAAAACGGAGCTATAACGAATAAAATACGACATTTACGGGTTTTACGACAACAAATACGATTTTTATAAAAGTCACGTCTGATGTGAACAGTAAAAGTTACTGTTCACCAGAGGGTCAAAATATCGAAAATGTCAAATTATGATAACTCGTCACCTCATACGAAAGGTATGGGCTTAAAGAAAGTCAAAATCGGGCTTAAAAACGCGACAAGTTTATGCTAGATTTTACTAAAACGGTAACTATAACGTTTTTAACTTATTAAACGTATTTTACCATAACCATTAGTTGGTTGAGTGAAGCTATGTAGTTATTTTATGCGAGTTATCAACATGTACTATATTAATTGTAGTTTATAATGAGGCACCTCTTAGGATGGAGTTTCGACGAGTTGTTTGAATTTGACGATTTAAGAGTCATATACTCTCCGCGATAAGTCATGTCTTAGACCTCATTACATTATGATTGTTGGCCCGACGATTGTACGAATGTAACAACTATAAGATTAGATTCAATAGTACTCGGGTCTTAGTACAGAACTATGATAATTTAGGTTGCATTCGATCTTTTACGTGACGCTTTATCTGCGATATTGGGATTATCAGAACTAAAGGTGAGTTCATCAGCCCCACATTTTGTTTACGATTTCAATGATTATTAAATTATGGGTGGAAAATGCTTTGTTTATAAATTAGACGCTTGTTTGATTATCATTGTTGCCTAAGTAGCGATAACACAAAGTTGAGGCCCCCTTTAATCATGAACTGTCAATTTGCAGAGATGTCGTTGGGGAATTACTTGATGTGAGAGGCGAATGTATTTAAGTAGAATCTATTCGGGGAAACGAACTCCCCGTTAGGGTGACTTTGCTATCACAAGACGAAAAGTTTAGAGCATTCGAATTTAGGATGTTTTCGGGTTGAAGAACTCTATTCAGGCGAAATTGCAATATATAGTTTAATTGCAAGTAAAGGATCGTCGAGCTTCAGTGTTCATGAAGCTTAGTGTAAATGTAATCTAGTTTGTGATGCCTCTGCTTGTGTTGCATTATCACTATAAATAGTCTTGCGGTCCTCTGATTTTTATTTATCTAACATAATGAATTCACAAACAATTTTGTTGACGTTTTTAAGCAATGTTTTCTAGGAGAATCAAAAGGCAACGGGATGCCAAGGATGCATTGGGTTTTATTTTGAGCTTGCACCGCGTAAAAGTTTTAGGTGCATTCAATATTTATGGGAAATGTTATTGTCAACTTTTGTTAATATTCAACACAATGGACAAGTGTAAATCTATAAGGATTTTGTATTAAGTCTTTCAATTAAATCCAATGTATCATTGTAAACGCTTTTTGTTGTCGTTCTTATATTTCTTGTGCTATTGATCTTATAGTAAACAACGCCCCGGACCCTTATTCCCACTGCGACCAATTAGGGGGTTGTTACAGATTGGTATCAAGAGCCAGGTTATAGAGAAACAGGTCAATAATGTTTTTTGCTGGACTAGAACACATTTTCAAAACATTTGCATTCCTAAATAGGGTTTCTTGGGGACCATACTAGCTTTGTATTGCCATTAGTGGGTACTAGTTGCATTCTTTAATTGATATACTTGTTTTTATTATAGTAGTATATGACTATGTAGGGTATATTGTATATTATACCAAATATGAGTTTGCATTCTTTCGCTCAACTCTACAATTTATTTATATAAGGATATTTATATAATAGGGGAATATTTCTTTAGGCAGGTGGTAGATAATGCTCGTAGGTCCTAAGCGCTAACCTAAACATAAGCTATCCGAATTATGTACCTCTTCCAGCGCTATTCATTAGGTCGTAAGTGCAATACTTCTATGATTACCAGATGACAGCGACTATTATATAATGTATAAGTGAGTTAGTTGCTCGTTGAAAATTCAATTATGTTCACATTTTCGTCAGTTGACCTACACAGTCTGTTTATTAATTTATTTCTTATATTCCGAGCCATGGTGTTTCAGTGAGCTTTTGTTGTGAGCTTGTGGATACCAATTAATAGATACAGAAGTGTACTGCTGATGTACTCTACTACAGCCCTTATCAACTGGCTACATTGTGGACTTCGGTTCCGGATGAGGAGAAGGAGGACCTGTGGTGGGTCTGTGACGCCATCCTGCTGACTGGATGAGACAATTATGTAATGAGTCATCTGATGATGAAACGATGATGATGGATGTTAAGAAGGATAGGAGGACGAGGAGGAAGGAAGGAGCGACCTTAGCTTCGCTGACCCTTCTGTTGGACATAAGATGATCTGTCCCCTCAGTGAGAATACAAGAGGCATTTTGAGATGATGAGTCTATCTTCTACTTAACCTTGACCTTCTTCAATACAACCATATCAGATCTTGTAGTTTTGTGACCAAATCCCGTATAGGAATGGATGTTATTTAACTCCACATACTCCACGATCACCTTCTGCTATAGGTAGGCTGTACCAGAGTTTGCTGCTACGCTACCGCTTCATCCATTCACCACCACCAGGGAAAGTTGAGTAATCTTAAATTTAAAATTATAGAGTCTAGGTCTAGAATCTCTGAGAGGGCCCCTGGCCATGGACAAATAGATTGTCAGTGTAGCTTATTTTGTATTCCACTAAACTTGAGTAATACTCGGTTGGTAGTGTTAATAAAAAGCTTATACTCTTTTACTCATGTAAAACGATGTATTAAGTATTAACTTATGTTGTTGGTTATGATCATGCTACTGTACGAGGGGGATTTATTTTTATGTTCATGTGTGTTTACTATTATTTCTACGCAATATACTTGGTCTCACTTACATACTTGTTGGTGATCACGGAAGTGTTATGACTTTCCCTTGGAATTATAACTTCATATACATTTGTTCCCTGATGATTTTTCAGGAATTACAATTGATAAACTGGTTAATCAAGGGATGAGTGTTGAGGAAATTGAGCGGGTTGTAGCCACAGCGAGTGGCTAATTGCTATCGTGAGGATATTGCCATTTATGAGACGAAAATACCAACATGGATGTATAGTCATAAGCCTGACCGTCAAAAGTATTGAAGTTAGCAGAGATTGTCTAAAAACTAAGAGGAAAGTGGGGAGGTATCCACATGTGGGGCAATGTACTATAAAGGGCAAGAATTGCAGAATGGTTGGCCGACATGACGCCAGAGTGTAGGCATCATATGCTGTAGGAATTTCAACGAACTCACAACCTTGTTATATAAGTGTGGAAGTCTGAGACACTTCAAGAGTAAGTGTCCAATAGTGAAGTTTCAGAAACGTGTGGACAAAAAGATCAGCACTCTTTCTGAACGCCAGGCTGAGAACAAGAGGAGTTGAATACACTTCCTAGAATCAATCAGGAACACAACAACTGCTCGAAACAAAGAGGGGCAAAATACTGGTAAAGCTTACGCTGCAGGCACAGGGAGAAGAAATATTACGACGGGTCCAAGCCGTTGTGTCCTAAATGCAACTGCTAATCATGGACGGTCGCATGTCCTCCCAGATTGCAAGAGGTGCACATAGGTGGGCATATGTTCCGTAACTGTAGGAGACCTACAAAATGGACAATACTGCTAATCATTCCAAAGAGCACAGGGGTTAAGTCAGAGGTTATTTGCTATGAATGTGGGAAAGTCTAAGGGCACTACAAGAGGTGATTGCCAGAGGCGGGAAAGAACCAAAGTCATATAAAACCAACTTGGAGGTTACTGGAGCACATGGTGTGGTGCATACCCTAAGAGAAGGGAAACCGATCAAGGACCCTCAAAATTAAAGATGAGATCAAAACTTAGAGAATGTTGTCGTCGCTTGACTAATAATATAGTGAACATCTTTAGACTTTATTTTTGTTAGGAGTTTCTCGGTTGTATTTTCCTTAAAATTTTAGTTGTACGTATAATTCAAATTATTCTATCAATTATCATATTGTGAGAATTTCTCAGTATTAAACCTTAGGTTTCTTATTACTCTGCAAACTACATACTCCGAATATCATAAAATTTTAAGCTATTTTGAACGAAAAATGTGGCTATGCATCATTAAGTCCTCAATTTTATCTACCATGGGCCCTGATCTATCTATGTTTTAATTCAGGAGAAGTTACCAGTGCCGTGCTGAGAGTAGTCACCTTAAAAAAAACCTCTTGTTAAGGAAACAATTTTCTACTTATATCATGTTTTGTGTGCGTATTCATAGAACGCATTTACTTTTAGAAATCGAATTAGTAACCCTATCAACTAAGCAGACCTTCACTCCGTCGCACTATAAAGTTGGCATCATCTATACCAATCCTAAAGCCAAGATGCAAAGACTCAATTACTTAGTCGCACCTAAGACAATTTCGCTATACGGAATTGTCTGCCATTAAGAGAATATTACTAAATCACCCATTCCACATAAACTTACTTGCTGTAGAACTTGGTAGTTTCGTATGCTATAATAGTTATGGATTGGTTGGCGAAAGTACCAAGCGGGCATTGGTGTGTGCCGAGAGATTGTTCGTATCCACCTGGAGAAGAAACTTAATCATACACAGTGACGGACAGTATATCCTGGAAATGTGACACGATTAAAAATCCTTTAGTGCCACTAAAACGCAAGAAGTACATGGAAAAAGGACTTTTCTATCTTTTTGGCAAAACTGTCACTGCAAAGGGTAGTTGAAGACAAGTCGGAGAAGGGAAGCGAATTGAATGTCGTGCCTATAGTTCGAGACTTTCTTGAAGTATTTCCTGAGGATTGCCGGGTTCTTCCGCTGATGCAACAAGTGGAGTTTCAAATTGGGTTTTGGTACCGGGATGCCGGAAACTGTAGCCGGGCTCCTTTCTCAATCTAGCGATTTTGAGATGAATGAGTTATCGGAGCAAACAGAAAGAGATGTCCTACATAGGCTGTTTATAAGACTCCAGTCTCTTCACAACTGGGGAGATCGGTCTTGGTTGTTAAAAAGAAGGGAGGTCTTTCGGGTTGTGCAGTGATTACCGAGAAATTGAATAAATAATACGGTGAAGAAGCGTTATACGCTCCCAAGATTGATGATTTATTTGATCAGCTTTAAGGGTCGAGTGGTCTACTCGAGATCGACCTAAGGCTCAGGTTATACACCAAGTTGAGGGTTCGAACTAAGAGGACATTTCGCGAAGACTGCCTTTAGAAACTTCACGTTATGGCCATTATACGAATTCAATTTTATTGCCGTTTGGTTTGACAATGCCCTCGTCCTTTTTCCATGGAACCTAGATGAAATCAGGTGTGTGAAACCAATCTGGATGATTCGTGATTTGTCTTGATTGTCGATTTTTCGATATACTCGAAGAACAACAAGACATGATGAAACCTTAAGCAAATCTTAGAATTGCTTAAGAAGGAGGGGAGTTGTATGCCAAGTTTTTCCAAATGTGAATTTTGGATTTCCAAAGTACTGTTCCTCGGTCATATGATCGATAGTGAAGGAATTCATGTGGATCCAGCCAAGATTGAATCTATTAAAGATTGGACATCTCCTAAGTCACCAACGGAGATTCGTCAATTTTTAGGTCTTGCTGGGTATTATCGAAGATTCATTGAAGGGTTTTCAAAGATCGCCAAACCAATGACTAAGCTTACTCAAAAGAAAGTCAAGTTTGTTTGGGGCGATAAACAAGAAGCAGCTTTCCAACTGTTGTGCAGAGTCGTATGAAGTGCACCAATCTTATATACCGGAAGGAAGCGAAGATATTCATCGCATTCTTCGACACTTAAAATGAAGGGTTTTGGCGCTGTGTTAGATACAAAAGGACCTAAGGTGAGTTCTTATGCATCACGCTGTTAGATATTCTTGAGAAGAACTAGACGGACCATGATTTAGAACCTTGGTGCAGTGGTGTTCGGCTACTCAGATCTGGTGACATTTTATTTCATATGGAAACTAAGTGTACCGGTGGTTCACCGATCAACAAGAGTTTGAATACCATTTTAGATCAAAATTATGAGTTGAACATGAGGCAGCACGATGGTTAGAGTGGTCACAGTGATTACGATTGCGATATCGTTATCACCCAGGGGAAAGACAAATGTCGTTGTTGATTGCTTTGAGCAGGAAAAAACGTGAACACCATTAAGAGTTCGAGCCTTAGCATGATTATTAGCTTGGATCTTCCAAACAGATCTTAGAGCTCGACTGAAGCGACGAATAACCAAAGACATTAAGAGGGAAGGCGTTGGGGGAATGTTAATTGAAACGCTAAATTTCCAGAATCAATATTAGGGAACCAAAGTTGGACCATGTGCGGGATGGTAAACATCTGTGCCTCAGGTGGCAAGAGCTGGTTACTTGTTATGGTGATTTGGGTCTTGTGATACAATGCACGAATCCCACAATTCAAAAATACTATATTCATCCGGGTTCCGACATAATGTATCAGACATGAAGAAGCTTATATTGGTGGCCAACATGAAAGCCCGACATCAGCCAATTTTGTTGTAGGCAAATGTTTGACCTGTGCTAAGGTCAAGGGCCGAACCATCAATAGCGCCATCTGGATTGTTGGTACGCATAACCAAAATAACCGTATTGGAAGCTGGGACAATCATCATCAATGGATTGTTTGTCACGAAAGCTTCCATAGACGTTCTCTAGGCTATGATCAATTTGGGTGATCGTTTGACCGAATAACTTATGTCTGCGATCTCACACAAATTAGAGCAGGACCTATCCTTTGGATAAAATTGCTCAAGATTGTTACCTAAAGGAGTTTGGTCACGAGGGATGGTATACCTTTCTCAGATAAATTTGTGATCGCGACCCGAGATTCGCATCAATTTTCTGGAGGTCACTTCAGACGCTTTTTGGTACTAATTTGGATATGGTATCTGCATACCATCACAGACAGACGGGCAAAGCGAGAGGGACCATTCAAACTCTCGAGGTTATGCTGCGTGCTGGTGCTAATCGTGACTTTGGAATGGGTTGGGTTAATCCATTTGCCATTAGTACGAGTTTCTCAATACAACAATTGATATCAAGCCAGCATCGATAAGCGCCGCACCATTCGAAGCCTTTATGTTGTCGAAAGTGTCAGTTAACCTGTGTGTTGGATGAATGTGGGTGAAGCTCATATTACTCGCGTCCAGAACTTAATTCAGAGACCACTGAGAAAATCATCCAGTCATTCAAGGCAAAGATGCAAGCCGCTACGTGATCGAACAGAAGAGTTACGCTGGACCTAAGCAGTAAACCAATGGATTCCATGTCGAGGATAAAGTTATGCTTAAAGTTTCGCCCTGGTCGTTACGTTTTGGCTAACTAACGGGGGAAGTTAAACCCTAGGTATTGTTGGACCTTTTAAGGGGATGAAAAAAAGGGTTGGGAAAATTGCTTACAAGCTTAAACTTCACGAAGAATTAGAGGGAGGTTCATAATACGTTTCATTTATTAATCTGAAAAAGTGTGATGCCGATGAACCATTATGTGTTTGATTGGATGGACTTCATATCGTTGACATGCTTTCACTCTTGTATGAGGACTCGGTATGAAATTGTGGGCGTGAAGTTATAACGGTTGAAGCGAAGTCGGGATTTCCATTAGTCAAAGTTTGATGGAATACGCCAAGAGAGGTCCTGAGTTCCGGTGGGAGCGTTGAAGACCTCAATTCAAGAAAAATATCCACATACTCTCTTTCACCGAGGACCACACGTCGTCTAGTGCTGCATTGTGCGCTTGAGACAAGGCTCGTTTAACGGGGAAGTCATATAAATAACACACCTGTGTTTTCTGTCATTGACGACATCGATAAATCCACAATGTATCTTTTGTATTGTACGCATTTGCTTTAAATCATAAGCGATAGGTTAAATCGCGTAAGCTAAAAATTAGCATTCATTGTAAACGGGCATCAAACAATTAAATGTTTACATCAAGCAAGGGTTATATAATTATTTTGAGGATAATAATTATTACTTTGTTCATTTTCATTTTTATCGGATACGTAAAGGGTATACGTTTCGCTTCTAAATTACGTTTAGGCACCCCGGGAACCACAAAAACTTTTCTAGCTTCCACAAATAACCACTTTATACCCAATACATCGAAGTGTACTCAATTATATTTCTCATACATCTCATATAGTGCGAATTTAGGCAAGTTATACAAACGAAAAATTTAGATAATCTTCCTTTGGTCAAATGTACACCTTACCTCTTTATTTCCTAGCCATACCTCTTTATTACCACACCATGCTTTGTCTTCTTTGACTAATGACCATGACTATGGCCATCCCTACACCATACTATGTTCCCTTGACTAGAAATACTCTTTATATACATGCATTTCTCATAGAGATAACTCACACATGCTTGGACACTTAGTCGAAAAATACAACAAAACCTCCTTTTGTCCTATATATTGCTACGCGCAATAAGCAGCCACTCTATCAAATCCATAGCAATTTCTTCTACAAATACCCATACACTTCTATACACATCTCCGTTCTAAGGTATTCTAAGGTGATTCCCCAAAGCATGGGCTAACCTTTTCCCGTATTAATCACAAGAAAAGCAAGATTAGGATTTCTTAATGCAAGCTTTGTTTCTAGTCTAAAACAACAGGTTTTGAATTTGTTTCTATTCATATCATACATTCATAAGGTCTATTTTAACTCCCTGATGCTTTCATTTTACTGAGTAGTTTTTTGTAATATAATGTGTATATAGTGGAAGATGCACCATTGGAATACTTTTGAACATGAAAAATATATATTTTTTCTTGTGATTTATGTTTTCGGTCGCACTTTCTCACAAGGTTTTGATGTTGTAATATCAATGAATAAAGAACATATATTTTGTACGCTAATCTCGGTTTAAGCATAAAAAGTTCATATAAAGTACTTGTAATTAAATAGATTATATTTAGAAAGTTTATGATTTCATTGTTAAGTTTATACTTGTGATCTTGTGATCATGGGACAAAATAGAACTTATGGACATTATTATATGTATAAACATATGATATTTTGATATTATAAAAACAGACTGGTGGTAAATTGTGTGGTTCTGAAAGTATATAAAACATATTATATAAAAAATATTATATAAAAGATCATTTTGGTCTCATCGAGTTGGTTTTCTGTATATTCCAAACAGGGAGTTTATGTTTTTAGTAAAATAATACTATCACGACGATTACACTGAAAAGGTAAGAAACTTGTTAAACGGATTAATAGACGAAAAAGTTACGTAAAACGAGTTATACGTTATATTTAAACGGAGTTTATTAAAGAGACTTTTTATAAGTAACTTATTATCAAACAGCTTGTTTGCTTATTTTTAATAAATAATACATATTTTTAGGATTCCAAATGTATAAGAATGTCGTAATTTTTTCATTAATAACGAACGTGTTATGCATTTGCGAGTTTACGACAATTATACTTTTTATAAAACTATTTTTTATAAAATTAACTATTCATGACAGATAAGTTATATTTTTGTAACCTCATAAAATTGGTAGAACTTTCAAAAAATGAGAACGTCCTCGAAAGAATCGTTAACAAGATAACGGAAGGCTATAACGACTAAAAATAGGACATTTACGGGTTTTACGGTACACACAAAATAAGATCTGGTCTATAAACAGTAACGTCTGATGTGAACAGATAAAAGTTATGTTCACCCAGAACGCGAGTCACAATATCGAAATGTCAAATTTTGATACTCAGTCTAATTCGAAAAGATGGGCATAGAAACGTCCAAAATCGGGCTTAAAACGCAAAAGTTATGCTAGGTTTTACATAAAACGGTTACACAATAAACTTTTCTTACTATTAAAACGTTATTTTACCAAAAACAGTAGTTGGTGATTGAGCTAGGTAGAATTATATGCGTTATCCAAAGTACTATATTACTAGGGAGTTTCATATTGAGGCCTCTTCGGATGGCGTTTCCCGACGTGTTGTTGAATTTGACGATTTAAAGTGTCCTAAACTCTCCTCGAAACGTCATGTCATGACTCTTAAATTATGATAAGCAATCCGACACGGATAGTACGATGTAAACAACTTATAAGATTAGATAATTACTCCGGGTACTTATACGACCTATTGAGTAAGATTATAGGTTGCATTCGATTTTTACTGATGACACTTTATCTGAGTTATTGGGATTATCAGAACTCATATGGTGTGTTCATAGCCCCACATTTTTTACGATTTACTGAATTATAATTTATGGGTGGAACATGCTTTGTTTTATAAATTAAGACAGCTAGTATGGATTACATGTTGCCTAAGTAGCGATAAAACCCAAGTTGAGCACCTTTATCCATGAACTGTCTATTTCATAGATGTAGTTGAGGAAGTTTTACATTATGTAGTAGCGCGATGGTATTAATAGATACTATATCGGGAAACGACCCTCCCCGTGTTCGGGTTGACTTGCTATAACAAGAATGAAGTTATAAGACATGTCGAATTAGGATTGTTTTCGGGTTGAAACATTTAATCGGGCAGAAATTGAAATAGATAGTTTAAATTGCAAGAAAGATCGTCGCGAGCTTCATTGTCATGGCTTAGTGTAAATGTAATCTAGTTTTGTGGAGATCTGCAGTGTTGCTTTTCACAGTAAAAAAAGTCCTTGCGGTCCTGCTTATTATGTGTTGTATCAAAAACTATGAATTCCCCCACCTCAACAACACCAAAACACTTTTGTTGACGTTTTTAGCTAATGTTTTAAGAGAGATAATAGGCATGGGAGCCCATGGATGCATGGGGTTTAATTTTGGATTGCACGCTTAAGATTTAGGTGCATCATATTTTGGGAAATGTATTGTCAACATTGTGTAATGTTTCAATACAATGGACAAAGTATAGTATATCTTTTGTATTTAAGTCTTGTCAATGTATCCAATGTATCATTTTAAACGACTTTTTGTGTCGTTCTTATATATCTTGTGCTATTGATCTTGAAGTAACACGCCCCGGACCCTTATTCCACTGCGACCCAATTTGGGGGTGTTACATATACTGTTGATAACCTGTGAGTCACACCATATTTTTCTAGAGCATTTTCGAGCTGAGAATTACAAAAATAGGTTCCCATATCACTAATAAGAGCTTTAGGAACTTCGAACCTAGCAAATAGCCCTCTTAAGAATCTAACTACAACACGCGCGTCATTTGTAGGAAGTGCTTGAGCTTCAACCCATTTAGACACATAATCTACTACTACCAATATGTACGTATTATCTCTTGAGTTAGGAAATGGTCCCATAAAATCCAATCCCCAAACATCGAATACTTCACATACCTGAATGTTGTTTTGGGGCATCTCACTTCGTGATGATATATTCCCTGATCTCTTACATGCATCACACCTCATAACATAATCTTTAGCATCCTTTAAAGTATTGGGCCAAAAGAATTCGGCTTCATAAACCTTTCTCCCAGTAACAGAGGCACTACGATGCCCTCCCGTTGGTCCAAAATGACAATGCGCTAAGATCTCGAGGATTTCACTTCCAGCCACCCATCGTCTCATTGTATTGTATGCGCATAATATGAATGCGTAGGGTTCATCCTAGAAATAGTTCCTAACTTGAGAGTAAAACCTTTTTCTTCTTTCTGTTGACCATTTTGTAGGCACAACCTTTCCAACAATATAATTGATATAATCAGCATACCATGGTTCACCGTCATTAAGTTTGGCCTTCAACATCATCAAATGCTCGTTAGGGAATTTGTTAGCAATTTCACGTTTGATTAATACCTCCATGTTTGGGCTTTCCAATCAAGATAAGTGATCTGCAGCCAAATTTTTGCTCTTTTCTTGTCTTTAATCTCAATGTTGAACCTTGAAGTAGCAATACCCATCGTATAAGCCTTGGCTTAGCATCTTGTTTATTGAACAAATACTTTAAAGTAGAATGATCAGTGTAAACAATAGTTTTTGATAAAATAAGATAAGGACAAAATTTATCAAAAGCGAAAACCACCGCAAGAAGCTCTTTTTCCGTAGTAGTATAATGTTCTTGAGCATTATTTAGTGTTTTGTTGGCATAATAGATAGGTTTGAATTTTCCATCTATTCTTTGGCCTAAAACAGCCCCAACGGAAAAATTACTAGCGTCACACATTAACTCAAAAGGGACATTCCAGTCGGGAGATATGATAATCGGCGTAGTGGTGAGTTTTTCTTTTAAAATATTAAATGCTTTTTTTCAGTTATTAAAAAAATCAAACTTTGCGTCTTTTAATAAGAGTTGGGTCATGGGTTTAGATATCATAGAAAAGTCTTGCTAAACCTACAATAAAAACCCGCATGCCCTAGAAAACTCTTGCACCTTTCACGTTTGTTGGATAGGGTAATTTAGCGATTACATCAGTTTTAGCCTTATCCACCTCAATTCGAGACCTAGAAATTTTGTGTCCCAAAACAATCCCTTCCCTTACCATAAAGTGACACTTTTCCCAATTGAGAACAAGATTAGTTTCTTTGCATCTAGTAAGCATTCTATCTAAGTTGACAAAACAGCTATCAAAAGAGTTACCGAATACCGAAAAGTCATCCATGAACACTTCCATAAAGTCTTCCACCATGTCGTGGAAGATTTTTGTCATGCATCGTTGGAAAGTTGCGGGGGCATTGCATAGACCAAAGGGCATTCTTCTATAAGAGAATGTTCCATATAGACATGTAAACGTCATTTTTTCCTGATCCTCTGGTGCAATTGGAATTTGGAAAACCCTGAAAAACCATCAAGAAAGAAATAATAGTCATTACCAGATAATCGCTCAAGCATTTGGTCAATAAATAGTATGGAAAAGTGCTATTTTCGAGTGGCATCATTTAGTTTGTGATAGTCAATGCAAACTCTCCATCCGATGACCGTGCACGAAGGAATCAATTCAATATTACCATTCAATACCACAGTCATTCCCCCTTTCTTTGGAACAACATGAATCGGGCTGACCCATGAATTGTCAGAGATGGGATAAATCAACCTAGAGTCAAGTAACTTCAAGATTTCATTTTTCACCACATCTTGAACCTTTGGGTTTAAACGTCTCTGAGGTTGAATAACTGGCTTAAAGTTATCCTTCATCAGGATTTTATGTGTACAGAGTGTGGGGCTTATTCCTTTAACGTCTGACATCTTCCAGGCCACTCCTCATTTATGATTCTCCAATACCTGCAAAAGTAATTTCCTTTCCCTTTTGGAGAGTTTAGACGAGATGATTACATGAAAGGATTCATCACCATTTAAATATGTGTATTCTAAATGAGATGGTAAACTTTTAGTTCAGGTTTTTTCTCGTCAATCTCATTAGCACATGTCGAATAAAGACATTCACTCCTAATTTTATCTGGACCATCATTTTGCTGTTCTCATGTATTTACAACATTACTAATAATTTTATCACGTTGTGGGCTACAGTAATCTAGGTCCAATTGGTTTACTCCTTTTTTTAATTTTTAAGTAAAAATGAGTCTGACTGATCTTTTTCCAATAATTCATGGGTTTTATTATGAATAGTGTCATCTAACTCATCTATATTGTAACATTTGTCGTCCTTGGAAGGTGGCTTTTTCATTGATTGGTCCAAGTCAAAAATCACCTCATCATCTCCTACCCTGAGCGTTATCTTTTTATTAGATACATCAATCATAGCTTGTGCAGTAGCTAGAAAGGGCCTTCCTAAAATTATTAGAATTCTAGAATCCTTAGGCATATCCAAGATAACAAAATCAATGGGTAGGATAAACTTATCGACCTTTATGAGCACATTTTCAATTATTCATCTAGCGTATTGGATTGACCTATCTGCTAGTTCTAGGCTCATTCTAGTAGGTTTTAGTTCCCCTAGTCCTAATTTTTCATACATCGTATAAGCCATCAAACTTATACTAGCTCCTAGATCGGATAATGCATTATTAATGTTCAAATTACCAATATGACAAGGAATAGTGAAACTCCCTG
Organism: Tanacetum coccineum; assembly: GCA_026074375.1. Lineage (NCBI taxonomy): Eukaryota > Viridiplantae > Streptophyta > Magnoliopsida > Asterales > Asteraceae > Tanacetum > Tanacetum coccineum. The sequence goes on from BQNB010030792.1 coordinate 26,207, forward strand.
GGTCTTTTTCCTTGGATGGCAGTTTGTTTAGTAAGACCGCTGAGCATCTTTCATTCATCATAACCGTGCAAGCCTCTTCAAGTCTGGATTTGTTTGTCAGAAACTTTTTAGAAATTTAGCGTATTTGGGCATCTGTACTATATCCTCGATGAATGGTAGGTTGATATGGAGTTGTTTTATATTTTCCAAGAACTTTCGTTGTTAGGCTTCTTCTTTTTCTTTTCTCAACCGGTGAGGGAAAGGTACTGGCAGTACTTGTACCTCGATTGTGGGTTGAGAAATTGTTTTTTGTTTTCTGGGGATCGTTTCGCAAGATGGTATCTCGTAGTTCTTCCGGCTTGTCATGTGGCAACTCTGAAGGTTCTTTATTAATATTGTTGATTTCATTATTGTAAGCAATCCTAGTCGTCGTCCTTCCACCTCTAGTTGTAACTCCTTTAACCTCATTTTTCAAGATCAGAACATCATTCATTACTCTCGATAACCTATGCACTTCGATTCTGAGTTTACTTAACAAGTTGTTTCGCTCTTTTAACAAAAGCTCGTTGGTTGTTCTGAATTCTCTGATGAATGTCTCCATTTCTTCGTGTTCTCGTTTTCCTTCTTTGATAAATTTATTCAGCATTTCTTCCATAGTTAGCCTTCTTTCCTGGTAGGAAAATTGAAAGGGGTGGAATCCAAATGTTGCTCCTGAAAGAAAAGACATAATTTAAAGTAAAGCTATTCTAGAAAAATAAAACTGTTGTTTTATGTCAGACAGTAGTATGCTATATTCAATAACTAGATTAGAGTCCGATACGCTGTATCAGGTCAGACAAGCGATACACTGTGTTCCCAGATATGAATACACCGTATTGGTTGTTCGACCAGAGATAAACAACAGTTTTTTAAAGATGTAAAAACTAACAAATAAAACACGGAAAATCAAACTATTATAGACTATTTTAACACTATCCTAAAATACTAATAAAAATTAACAACTTCATTCCTCGGTAACGACGCAAAAAACTTGATGTGTTGTTGTGCGTAGGTATTATTTATTATCAAGTTTTACATATATATTTCGTCGACTTTACATAAAAACAACACTAACGGGCAGTGTACCCGATCATTTGTAGCTTCGTTGGTAAGTAGGGTGTCGATCACTAAACGCAAGAGTGTTAATTCCTAAGTTCACCAGTATTTTATTCCTAATTTATCTAATTCTATTTTATCCCTAAATCTAACGCAGGGGGCAAGAATATCAGCCTGAGACACTGGCATGATGTTTTGGATATTAAGGCAATGTAGAGGAGAATTAACACACACAAGTAGATAGTCAGAAGATGAAGAAACGGTCAAGCCTATTGTAGGAGGAACGTATTAACCATGATTAATCAAATATAACGCAGGTTTGCTTATTAGTGTAATGATTGACTTATCTCGAGGGGCATATCATTCCTAGATTTAGGCGGCACTTCTTCCTAAAACCTAGATACGCTAATTCGGTCATAATTAGACGCATCTGCATAAAGAAAGCATTTGTTAATTATAATCTATCTTAGGAGATTAATAATGGTGATCTTATTAAACCCTAGCTCAATGAGACTTTACTAACTTATAGCTTAACGGCTCTTTATATACTAGTAGTCTACGGTCCATGTCCTTAGCAAGGGAATTAGAACGTCATTTGTTGATCCCATGTCACCTGCTAGTCTAACTTGTTCACTAAACCAATAGAAATTATAGGTCATTATTTGTGAGAATTTATGGGAAATTTTGGTGGATCTAAAGGGAAAATTGTGGTTGATTTTGGTGAAGAGTTTGAAATTTTTGTTGAAATATTTATTGTTGTTGAAGTTGCTGATAATAGTTTTCGGGTGTGAAAGTCGACATAGTATATTGGCTACTAAATAGAGGAAATTGAGGTTGTGAGGAAGATATTGAGTGTGTGGATAAAGGTGTAGTGAGATTTGATGAAAATGACGGGTTTGGAGTTTGAGGCATCCTCAAGAGGCTGTTGAAAAAAACATCATTTGGATGTTCAGACATTCATGACATTAGGAATGGAAGTGAAGATTTTAATTTTGTGTATGTAAAAATTGTTGTATAAAAGAGGTTTATATAGTGTGAAAAGTGTTAGTATAAAATTAAAGTGTGTACATTTATCAACTTAATGTTGGTATATTGTTCATCTACACTAACTTTTTGATGGTACTTAAAATCACCCCTTAAACTTTAACAAATTCAAAAATTAGCCCTTAAACTTTTTAAGTATTAGATTTTATGCTATTTTAGTTTTACAATATAAAAAAGTTAACTTCTAAACCAATTAAAATTTGCGGTTCTGCATTTTTAAGTCAAGCAATATAAAAAACTAACCTGAAAACCCGCTTAACTTTGTATGTCTACTTATTTTATATCATTTTCCTTATTACTGTGAAACTATTTTTGTAGCTCTAACAAAAAGGGTTGTTTTTCAATGGTACTCCAAATTGTGTAAAAACACTTTTAGTTAAATGATTATAGGCTTAAGTTCTACTTAATTTAAATATTATGAGATAGTTAATTGTTATTAAAAAAATTAGGGTTTTGCTAACAACAGCCCTTAGGGTTGTTCTTAACAACTAATTTTCAAAATTTGTGTTAAGACAATATACAATGTCCAAATAAAATCATTCAAATTCAAATAAAATCACTAACAACTTCCTATAATTTCGCACACACAAATTCAATTCACACTTCTCATTGGCCATATTAGCGAAAAATGCGGAGCATGTTTAGAAATATGTCTTAATATTGGCATATTTTGTGGAAAATTTGTTGTTATCGACAGCCCTAAGGGCTGCTGTTAGCATTTCTCTTAAAACTAATATATTGTTAATTTTTCATTTGGTTGTTATAATTGAGAAGATCAACCAGTAACATTAAAAATAACATTAACATCAAAATTAATTATTGTTAATTTATAATTTGATTGTTGAATAAACGCGAGCAAAAAACATTCGTGCTTGGGCGGCTCTAGTATGTGAATCGTTGGTGTCGAAAGTGTAAAATTTGAACTCAATGTCCATCAGAACCACTTTTCAAGTACACAACATATATTAAAATATTATTACATCGCTTGATCAGAAACAAAAATATGCATTTATCTTTAAATAGAATTTGTAGATACCTATTGTTTCTGATATCAATATGACAAGTATGCATATCGTTTTTAAATAAAATGTTCGATATTAATTGGATTTACAAAAATCTCTAGAAAAAATTCCGTGTTAATAAATAATAAATAATCTATAGCTTTTGTTAATTAATATTATAAAATTCTATTACTAGATCCTTTTATATTGTATAAAACCAAATCTTATGGTAATCAAAATCGTGTTGCGCAAATATAGATATAACTAGCTAGAAGTTTTTTTTTATTAAATTAATTTGTTGAGGGTACAAATATATAGTGTTAGCCTCAAAATAATGAGTTGAACAAATGAAGTAAAAGTCATTATGTAATACGACGGGTCTTTACGATTATGTAACTTTGTATCTGATGTAATAAACTAGTCGGGATTACGGGTCGTAGTGTAATCTAATATTGTAAGGGTTTCGGGCTACAAGCCCAACCAAAGCCGAGCCCGACCCAACCAAACACACTCTAGGCGTCTCTTATGTGCCTTAGGTGTATAAATACTCCTTTTCATCCATGGAAATGGGGTTGATTGTTTGTTTCACTTTCACACATAGCAAATAAACACCATTCCCTTCAATTTCTCTCTCTAGTTTATTTTTTACTCTCTCTCTCTACGTTTTGTAGTCAATTTTAGGCTTTTGCTTTTGGATCGTGTGAATATGGTATAATTTTGACCAAACATGTGGTTCAATCCGTTTTATTTCCGAAGTACGAGGATTTGTGATGTTGTGTGGCTTAGATTTAGTAGGCTTAGTTTTCAGCGTTCTATTGTGATCCTTGTTCACGTACTATACATTACTATGACACAATGTTAAAGGCATAAAAGACTTTGCTGTCTTAAAACAACAAAATCTTAGCAAAGTTTGTGTTTCTTATTGTTTCAAATGTGTGTGATCAATTCTAGTTATAAAGTGAGTTTATATATAAAACATCGTTGTTTTTCTAGCTTTAAAAGTTGCGTTTTGGTTTGAAAAAAGGTTGCGAGTTTGATTTTCAAAAGGATAAAGGACGAATATGCTTTCCTAGTTTTTAGGAGTGACTTGCGAGAATAGTACAAAATCCAACGACTTTGGACTTGCGTGTTTGGCTTTGAAAAATTGCGTCTTATAATACCTAAATTCTGCGACTAGTGTGGTTTTGCTTGTTTTGGTCTTGCGTGATTCATGAATACTAGCGACGTATTACCCCCGATAACCAGTTCAAAACTTGCGTGTGTTTGGATTTAGTCAGTACAGCTTGCGGAGATCATTTCATCAAAACTTGCGTGTTTGGTTACTCAAAACTTGCGTGTTTGTAGCTTACTAAACAAGCGACAATCGTTTTAAGAAAACATGGGACAACGGGTTGTAATACGTGTGTGTTTGGACACTAGCGAGAACGGGTTGGGATCTAGCGTGTTTTGCTTTAAGATCAAGCGATAATGAATGTTTGTTGAATCTTGCGTGTTTTGCATTATCGCTGAGTCAAGGTGTGAGTTAACTCGTCCAATACCGAGTCAACTTTAGGGTTTCACAAAGAGTTTTGAGCCTTAGCTAGTTTTTACATCGGGAACCCTTCCAAGTGAAACTTAGTGCACCGTTAGTCCGCGTTAGTTCAACTTAATGATCGTTATCGTTTAACTGTTAAACCCTTAACAATTAGTGTGTTTCATTTGTTAATCCTTGTATTGTTTATTCCTTAACGTACATTTACTATTTGACAACAAAGGCAAACCTTCCAAGTTAACATTTCGAATTCAAACAAAGAAACTCAAAATTCCAAACAACAATGATTACAACAACATCAAAACAACAACACGTCACTTTATCTACTTAAGATCTGATATCTTTTTCGCAAATCAACTTCATCATGACTTCATCAAACAACCAAATGCACAATGACATCATGGCAGTTGGTTCCAAGGAACGCCCACCTATGCTTGCATCGGGTAGCTATGCACAATGGAAATCACGTTTCATGAGATACGTTGATACAAAGCCTAACAGAAAGCTACTCAGGAATTGCATTTATGAGGGTCCTTACGAAATTACTTTAGTTCAACTTGAAGACACTCCTTCAGATGATGAAAATCTAAGGCGACCAGGTGAGATTCTCAAAGAAACTTATGGTAATACAAATCCAGAGAACCGGAAATTGATTAATGTTGAAGCTGAAGCAGTTCATATGATATTGAACGAGATTGGTAACGACATATATTGTATTGTGGATGCTTGTCCTAATGCAGAGGAAATGTGGATTGCTATTGAACGATTGCAACAAGGAGAGTCTATCAATATTCAAGATGTGAAGACAAAACTGTTTTGGGAATTTGGTAAGTTCACTTCAAAAGACGGGGAATCAATTGAGTCATACTACACAAGGTTTTACAGAATGATGAATGAAATGGTAAGGAATAAGCTGGTAGTTCACACAATGCAGATTAATGTGCAGTTTCTATAACAACTTCAACCGAATGGTCAAGATTTGTGACAACTGTCAAGCAACAACAGAATTTGGACACAATCTCATTACCCACAAACTCTTCTGACAACACCAAAATTAAGTAATGAGATTGAGCTGAAAGATTATCCAGGAATGTTAAACCTACTGCACTTCTTGATGCTACTCAAACAATTTCTAAATGATATTTCAAGTATACCTCAAGCTCCAAAAACATACAAAACCCCTATGCACGATCAATCATGACAAACAACACTCATCAGATCAATTGCTTTCTCTCTAGTAAGGGAGGCTCACACCACTACCAGGAGCAAAGGCAAATAGATTGTAAAACCACCTTCACCTTCATTTGAGTCAGCATCTAAAGAAGACAGCGATGAAGAACATGCTCAGAGAGATAAGCAAATATAGAAAAGTTTGGCACTCATTGTAAAACACTTCAAAAACATATACAAATTTACCAACAAGTCAACAACAACCTTAGAACTTCATCAAACACCAGGAATAAGAATGTGGATACTACTCCAAGAACTGGGAAAAACAGACAGACTGGGCAGTTTAGAAATTAGAGGACATGAACAGTTGCTGGGAAAGGGGAAACTGTAGGAAATCATGTATTTTAGCAGTCTGGGATACAATGTTTTAACTACAAAGGGTTTGGGCATTTTGCTAAGGAATGCAGATCAGCTAAGCGGGTTAAGGATTACGAGTATCGTAAGGAAAAGATGCTGCTATGCAAGAAAGAGGCTAAAGGAAATCCACTAAGTGCAGAGCAGAATGAATAGCTACAGGATACAGATGATGAGCCTGATGAGCAGAAATTGGAAGCACATTACATGTACATGGCAAAGATTCAAGAGGTCTTACATACTACATATGACAATTTTGAACCTATCTTTGACACTGAGCCATTGGAAAAGGTACATCCAGATAATGACTATAATGTGTTTTCCATCGAAAGACGACACTCCGAGCAATCTGAATATATTAATGATACATATTTGATGGAAAAGGTCGATAATAATTGCACTTAAAACATATCTCTAGACGGAACTTACCACTCACTAACTTTTATTATACCTCTGTTCGACTGCCCAGCTACTCAACTCGGTAACTTACATACTCTACTCCTTTAAAACCTCCCGTAAGTCACTAACACGCACACCTGTATAGTTGAACTCACTAGAACGTCGTAAGAGTAATCTAACTCACTAGTCACTAATCAACTTCACATCTACCACGTAGGTCACTATACATTAACCCACCTAATCTAAAACTCTAGAGGTCACTTAACAGTGTTTACGTACCCCCTAAAAAAAAAAATATTCATAAAAAATAAGCATTAATGAACGGGGGGTTGACCACAATGTTGTGGAACCTAAGGATGAACGTGTGTTGCTTGCTTATTTAATTGTAAATTCAAAACTAGATGTTGATAAAAACAAAAGGATTAAAAAACAATTGAAGAAACCAAACACCTCTCTTACTCAAGAGCTTGAGAAAAACAAGCGTTCTCTTAAAGTTTGTAAATTTAAGCTTGAGAGGTATAAAACTTTTCAAACAAATTCGAAAGAAAAAGGAAGAAGCTGAACTTAAGTGTAAAGAATCTCTTTCTTTACTAGCTGATAATAAACGACAATGTAATGAATCTTTAAAAAAGAAAAGCATACATAACATTTCTGGTAAACGAAGAAAATACCGAGCTAGTAAATTAGATTTCTATGCATGAAAGAGAGATCTCTAATATATTAAAAGAAAAATGACAGCAGAAAAAGGATTTCAAAAGCAAAGAGGATAAAGACATGGACAAAATAATTTCTTTGGAAAATGAAGTCAAGGTTTTAAACGACATTGTTTATAAAACTGGTCAATCGACACAAACCTTTTTTATGCTAACTCCTAAACCGAGTTCGTGTTATAATGGAAATTGTTCGATAAGTTTTACAAATCCTAAGTACCTCAAGAAAGCTCTATGGGAGAACCTATGCTTATATAATGTTCAATATGATAAGAATGATCTTGCGAACTTATTTGCTCCCGAAAGTGAAGAAATAATTTGACTTCTAGAAGAGAATAGATCAAAAATAGGTGATTTAGTAAAACCTTATAACTACACAAAACTAAATAGCCTTTATGATCTTTTTGTCCCACGGCAACAAAAGTCTCGTGAGCAATTGTATTTTTCAAATAGGTTTGAAAAAGAACATTTTTAAAACACCTTTCAAGAAAGACCAACAAATTTGATAAAAAAAACATCGAATACTTGCCTAAGCATAAATCAATAAGAAAAAGTAAGTATGCTTTTCAAGATGTTAAAGCTAATGTGAACAACAGAAGAATGATAGTTGATACGGATTGGCAACAAAGACAAACGAATTCGCAAAATCCAATTACAAATGACATAAGGCTACTTTCTAAAAGTCTTTTAATTCTAGTTGCTCACAAAGCTTTGAAAAATGTTGGAATTTTTGAACAAGCTTTAAAATAAAAATTCTCGAAGACTTGAAATATGTCAAATCTATGGAAAAAGAGGTTGATGACTTAAAAATAAAGATTGATGATCTCAAATCTAAACTTGAAACTGAAAAAACATATTTTTCAAAAGTGGATGATCTACTCTTGCAAGAATTTATTAAAAAAGATGTTATGTGTGTTATTCTTATGGTTGATTATGATAATTATTGTGACATGACATGCAAATATCTTGATTAAATCAAAGAATGTGAACGTCTTGAGATTGAGCTTTCCAGACGAAATGAGATTTTCAAAATAAAGCCTACTAATATTTCAAATCAATCTTTAGAATTTGAAAATATTCGTCTCAAAAAGACCGTTGCCCAATTTCAAAAATATTTTTAAAAGATGGAAGCACATTGTGTTCCTTTTGAACTTAAATACCAAAATCAAGCTTTAAAATCAGGACAACATGGCCGTGTTTTGAAAGACATTGATGATATTGAAACAATAAACATCAAATTGGAATATAATGTGGCTAAATTATTTCAAGAAAATGAGATTTCAAATTAGGAAAATGAGCAATTGAAAAATACTTACAAAGATCTTTTTGATTTCAACAAACAGAAATCTTTAGAATTTGAAAATATTCGTCTCAAAAAGACCATTGCCCAATTTCAAAAACATTTTTAAAAGATGGAAGCACATTGTGTTCCTTTTGAACTTAAATACCAAAATCAAGCTTTAAAATTATGACAACATGGCCGTGTTTTGAAAGACATTGATGATATTGAAACAATAAACATCAAATTGGAATATAATGTGGCTAAATTATTTCAAGAAAATGAGATTTCAAATTAGGAAAATGAGCAATTGAAAAATACTTACAAAGATCTTTTTGATTTCAACAAACAGACAAGAACTTAGAAAACAGTCCATAGTGACTCTCTGATTGTTCAATTCAACAAAAAGTCTATTGAAAATGCTGATTTGAAAGCTCAGTTGCAAGACAAGACAACTGTGAACACTGAAATGCGTAGTTTGCTTAATAAGATGAACGAAAAGTCCGTGGATTTTAGATTTCAAAAACCATTAGTTTTAGGAAAACCGTCTCCTTTTGGAAATTCTCTTGAAAGACAAATTCTTCCAAAATCACGGTTTGTTCCCAAGACTAATGAGAAAAAAGATTTATCAAAACAGTCACTCCATAGATTTTGACACAAAAAGAAAAAGAAAAACAATGTGAAAGAAACACGAAAGTGATTAAACTAGGAATGTATAGATTAAACACTAAGTCAACACAAACTAGAACACCTCAGTTACCTTAGACTTATAGGAGTTCTAATCCTCGCGTGTCTACCTCTACAAGAATAATTCACAAAACTATCGTTGACAGGCCACAACTTAGGAGCATTCAAATGAAAGACAAGGTCGTGCAAAACAATAGTCAATTGATGCTTAAGAAGAAGGAAGTAGAAGACCACCATAGGATTTCTAATTTTTCGACTAAAACAAAGTTTGTAACCGCGCGTAATGATAGTTTGAATACTAAGACTTCGAATGTTAAAGTTGTTTGTGTTGCTTGTGGAAAATGTGTGTTTAATTCAAATCATGATGCTTGTGTTTCTAAGTTTATCAATGACGTGAATGCTAGAACTAAGAAGCCTAATGTAGTGCCTATTAGTACTAGGAAACCCATAATGAAAGCGAACCAATCTGTTGCAACATCCCATAAGAAAACCGTTGCTTTAGAATCTACTATCCAGAAATCCAGAAGTTGCTTTAGAATGCTATATGAGAAAACTAGTAAGATGTGGACTTGGTGGATTGAAAAACAATGTCCATCAAGATATAAATGGAAACCAAAGTCTCAAAATGACAATATGAGAAAGTGTGTTAAGTTACCTTTAGATAATGCTTCTAGGTCAACTAATAACTCGGAACCATTAAACAAAATGGGATCTAATTTGTCCAACTCTCTATCGTCTTCTAATTCTTTTGTAGATCGTACAAATCATCCTATTCATCGTAGACACTTGATGCATAAAGCACATGACGGGAAACCTCAAGTTGCTAAATAATTTCGTTGAGAAATATCTGGGTACGGTACATTTCGAGAATGATTAGTTTGCAACTATTCTTGGTTACGGGGATTTGGTTCAAGGGAATGTCACGATCAAGAGGGTTTATTACGTCGAAGGTCTCAATCACAATTTATCTTGGTTAGTCAATTTTGTGATGCGGATCTGGAGGTTGCATTCAGAAAATCTACTTGCTTTGTTAGAGATCTTCAGGGAAACGACTTACTTATGGGTACTCGTGGATCTAATCTCTACACAATTGCTCTTCAAGAATCATCATCACCAACTCTAATCTGTTTCATAGCTAAGGCTTCACTGACGCAATCATGGTTATGGCATCGTCGTTTTTCTCATCTTAACTTCGACACCATCAACTTGCATTCAAATAATAACATTGTGAATGGCCTACCAAAGTTGAAGTATTTAAAGGATCAACTGTGTTCATCTTGTGAAATGGGTAAAGAAAAGAGAAGCACCTTCAAGACAAAAAAATTTAAAACTTTTTGACCAGGGACATAAGACATGATAAAAATATTTGACTGTTTGGACATAAAAAATCATACGGGACACTAAAACAATCATAAACACCACAAGAAAAATCAACTTAATAACCTGGATCTCATACCACTTGTTAGACCATTAATCGTATCAAGTTGATGTTATTATGGTGTCGGGTGGTCGACCAAAAAATAAGTCGACCACCATCATGGTGTTGGTTAAGAGCATTTAGAGAGAGAAAGAGTAAAGGGAGGAAAGATGTGTATATTAGATTAGAGAAAGAAACACCTAATACACACACTTATGAAATGGAACCTCACCCCTCTATGGAATTATGGAGGAGGTATTTATAGCCTACATGACACACAACTATGCTAAATTGACATTCTTAGTCCCTACGTGTCATGGCTATTATATCTAATGTAATTCCGTAAATGGCGCTCACATTTTTAGGTTAACAAAAACTGTTCCAAGTTCTAAAGGACAGTTACATCTGCTTTGTATGGACTTATGTGGTCCCATGCGTATTGAAAGTATAAACAGAAAGAAATACATTCTTGTGATTGTTGATGACTACTCCCGATACACATGGACTCATTTTCTGAGATTTAAGGACGAAACACTGGAGGTATTAATCGACTTTCTAAAGATGATCCAACGAGGACTTCATGCTCAAGTTATAACTGTGCGCACTAACAGAGGAACTGAGTTCTTAAATAAGACACTCCAGACATACTTTAAAGAAGGAATAAGTCACCAAACGACAATTGCTCAAACACCTGAACAGAATGGTGTTGTCGAAAGACGAAACTGTACTCTGGTTGAGGTTGCTCGAACAATGCTTTTGTCTTCTAAACTTCCACTCTTCTTTTGGGCTAAATCAATAGCAACCGTGATGTGTGTTTTTACAAGCTTTAAATTTATAATAACTAGAAATACCGATTTTGACTAAAAACAAAACATTCGAGCAAGTATACCCTATTCGAGTGTAATATAGTATTAGGTAAGTCCAGGTCGTTCCACGCGATTTGTAGCAATTCACAGATTGTTTATCAAGTAACAAAGCTAATGATTGTCACGGATCAAATAGCCAAAACATGTGTATAAAGTAAGCAAGAAATAAGGCATGATCAATATAAAATAATAGATAGAGATAGAACGAGACTTTATATAAACAATGCATACAAGTCATATATGACGGGTAATCATAATAACAAGCATATCTACCAATTATAACATAGAATCCTTTCGGCCTATATACTACATCATCACGAGCGCATTAAGAATGGTTTATATCAAATATGCATACATATGAATTCCTTCGAACCCGGTCGGTAAACATAAGGAAGGGTCTTAAACACTATTTCACTTGGGTTGTTTATCAATTTACCACACAATTCTCACAAGTATGATATTGATTCGCCATAGACAAACGGTTCAAAATACTTCTAGACAACTAACCCTTTCGGCCTATTTCAATTGCAATGATATATCAAAAGATAAACAATGATCCAAGCAAAGATAACATCGAATTCATAAACATATATATTCACAAGTCATATCAAAATCATTTATAAATTATTCATCTTTCACATATTGCAAAAACAAACGACGAGCACTACATCATAACCAAACCAATAACCAATTGTTCCCACAAACAACCAACATCCGAACCTACTAGAATATCCCGAAGGGCTGTCACAAACTCGCTGAAAATCAAGAACACGTTGCCAAATGGTGTGTTTGGTAACAGGTTTAATATAGTTAAGGAATTAGATATTTGGTGTGAATCGTCTAATCCACGTGGTATAATGCATTTAGGTTCTGGAAATATGGTGTTTGGGGTCTGGAAATGGTGTTGTTTTAGTGGTGGTTGGTGGTGGAGAGTGGCAGTAGCATGGCGAGAAAAAAGAGGTGTTTGGATCATAGGATCCAAGGATCCTCATAAATCCTTCCTCCTCTTTAAGTTGTTGTAGAGATTGTATATGTGAGATATGAAGTTCCCTGGCACCAAAGGGGGTATTTATAGGGTTTAGAATACGTGGGGACCAAGTTGGGGATGTATTCTTGAGGCTAAATTTACGTATTTAACGCATCAGACTGAAAGTGCGACGCACATTTTATTTTGTGAGCCGTACTTGGTATCTTGTGAAAAGTGCGCCGCACATTTTGAGAAGTGCGGCGTACTTGGTGCATTTTCAGCTTTTGGACCAAAAATCAAAGTTATAGAGACTTCTTTCCCAGACGCGTGGGCGCCAAAATCGTGTCAATCCGAGTTCGTATGCTCAAGTTATGGCCAAAACAGTGGACAAGTGTCGGGAGATCTTTATCTTGAGTTATCTCTTCCTTTAAGCTTCAATTCTTCATGTATTCTTCCGTTTTGTTCCACGACACGTATCATGAACCTACAATAGTAAATATACTCGATTAAGTATCGAAAGTTCTTATAATTAACAAAAATAGATATATAAAAGCACTGATAACGCATGTAGAAATATGTATAAAATGAGCGTTATCAAATCCGCTCACACTTAAACTTTGCTTGCCCTCAAGAAAATCTAAGAAAATAAATTTAAAAACAAGAAGCATTGATAACGCATATAAAAACATGTATAATTTTGAGCGTTATCTAATCTCCCCCACACTTAAACTTTGCATGCCCTACATGGCAAATCTTAATAAAAAAGTAAAGAAATTTAAAAACAAGGTTCCTACATGACAAGACAAGAAATTTTTTTTTCTATATATTTTTAAATTTTGATAGTTTTTATTTTTTTTTCTTAATTTAAAATTTTTAATTTTTATTGAGTGTGGAAATATCAAAAACATTTTTGGTTTTTTAATAAATAAGCGCAAATAGCGCAAACACCTCCCCCCACACTTAAGGGTTTGCTTGTCCTCAAGCAAAAATAAGAAAAGAAATAAGCTTTACAAAACAAACATTGAATTTAGGAAAAATATTTTTGAATTTTTAATATGTGAAAGTAGAGATGTTTGACAATACCCAATGATCTTCAAGCTGCAAGCTGTAATATCATGACTAAGCACCTCACGAATAAGGAAAGTATAATTCACTCAAACACTCATATATGATGCAATAGAGAGTAAAAGGGAAATGACACTCAACTGCTTAGACATGATTCATTAAGATACCATAGGCTTGTACAAGAAACAAAACTGCACCGACATGGCGTAAGCACCAGGTATAAATATCAAAAGAGGACTTTTATTCGGGTTGTAATGTACAGGCTAAGGGTTAATAAGGGTGTGGATAAGGCATGGGAAATATATACTGGAAATGGTTTTATAATATACATGTCGACAAGTCCAAGAAACCCATGTTGCTAGTTACGTCATACCACAAACCCGAGAGATTATCGAACATCTCAACCTCGAACTCGTACAAATGATATATCAATATGCCTCACATCAACTTTTATTCATACTTCACTTTTTTTTCTTTTTTTATCACTTTTTTATACCTTTTTTCATTCCTTCTTTTTTCACATAACTAACAATTCCCCCACACTTAGTATAAGTGTACACCGCAAAAAATACAAAACATGAAGCGTGCACTCTTCATCTCCATTGAAATGGCACAACACTCACAACAAAGCGCAAGCAAACCATAAGCAAAAATCTACCAATCATACCGAGCAACTAGCAACCAACCATTAGGACTTTCGATAAGGGGTAAGGCTAGGCTAAAGGTTATATATTTTTGTATATTTTTATTTTATTTTAGTGGATGAGAAAAATGAATATAATGGCTCAGCAGGTTAAACTAAGGGTATATAAAAATAAAGATGAGTGCTACAGAAGGGTTTTATTTTGGGTGGTTAGCTGATCAGTGTAATCAGCTAAAAGAATAATATGTTAAGTGGATGGCTAATTTGGGTTAAATCCTAAGTTGCCTCTTTATCACTTAAAATTACCTATATCACGCCAACGTGATCTCACTGCAGTTTCGTAATGATTTCAAGCACAAGTTCTAGAATTAATAAATCACCGACACACTCATACAATTTTTAAATCGATACCAATGCTCCAGAAAAGGCGACAAACTACAAATACACAGCCGTAACGACGGATAAAACACTTGCAATTGCATTTAAACCTTAACTCGAGAAAGCTAAAGGCAAAAATTATCTTAGGTATTAAAGATGGATACCAGAATTCCTTAAGATCTAAAACCTTACATTTTTTTTGGGTGATTGGTATAAATGCGCAAGTAATGTCATCGATCCCGAGCCGGATCTTCTCTATCAATCGGGACACATCTCTGGTTTCAAAAACTTTATTTATTTACTAAGTTTTATTCTAATATATTAACCTAAGTGTCAAAAGAATTTAAGAATAAAATTTTAGATTATCGAGGGCAAAAAGTTTAAATCTTTATAAAAAATAAGTCTCATTTTTCAAATTCATTTCTCTCCCACACTTAAGTTGAGCAATATGCGTAATAAGAAAATAACTTAAAAGTAGAAAAATAGGAAAAATAAATATAAGAGAAATGAAACTTCCCGGGGCTCATAAGTGCTTGGTTGAATTCTGAAAGATACAGCGCAAAACAGAACGGCAACATAAGTTTGTGAACTCAACCGTATATAATATACCAACCCCAATACATTACATGTGACACCTCGAAAATTTCCTTTCAATATTTTAGCCGTTACCGGTCGCTAATTTGAATTTTTAAAGTTTTGTTTAACTTTTACGTTTAACCGGGAAGTTTTCCCGCTTTTATCTGAGAATCGTCTACGGGAGCGAACTGGGACACCAAATGTTGTAGTATTTTGGCAATAGCTAAGTTTTTATATTTGAAGGCAATATTTAAAATTTTATAATTTTTGGAGATACCGTTATTCGTTTCGTTACTTGCGTGAATCGTATTTTATTTAAAATATAAGCATATGCATGGAAGGCTTGGAAATTAAATCAAACAAATAGCACTAGCATCTTAAAATATTGAAAACCATTTGGTCCCCCCCTCTCTTTGTCTTGTTCGTCCAAACAAACACCCTTTATGAACCTTGAAGACCAAGTTGAAATTCAAAATCAATAAGACAAGATTACAACTAATATTTTGTCCTATAGCTAAATTGTGATTGGGTGATCATTTTGGTCCCCTCTCCCTTCCTTGTCCTATCCCACGCACACACACAAACACACTTTTAGTGTGTGAAGCAAACTTTGTATTTATAAACCATTTTACTTCTCATGTTTCATTCATATCTCACACACACTTAGCATTTGAGTTTTTTTTTTCTCTCTTGCTCTCCTAGCCCACGAAAAACACACACATATATATAAATCCATAAAATTTTCATCTTTGATCAAAAACTCTTGAAGATTTGTTGAAGGTTTGATCATTTGTATTATTCGGGTAATTATTAAACAACATTTGGGTTGTTTTAGTCTTATTCATCCTTCCTAAAACCTTCAAACTTTGTAAGTCTTCAAATCTATTAATAACTTGTACTTTTATAATCATCTTGATGCATACATACTAGTTGTACAACTTATTTTGTAAAAACAAAGATTTTAAAACTACATAAACCTTAAAAGGTTATGCCTAGGGTTCGAAAATAATAAAAGAAAATATAAGGGAAGTATAGTTTTGTGATCATAGTTATTTTTGTATAATAAAAATGGTATGTTATAGCTTATTATATTCGGCTTATGTTAATAAGCTTTTGGAAAAGCTTGTTTGATTATTTTGAGCTTAATGGGCTTATATTTGGTTCGGCCCAAATAAGGAAAGAAGGAAGAAGTGATTGTTTAGCTTATTTTGTTTCGGCTTATATTTATTTGCTTATTTTTTAGCTTATCTTGAAAGGACAAATGGTAAACTCATTCGGCTTAATAAATAAGCCCGAATATGTTTTGCTTGGGCTTTTAGCCGCATCCCACAACCAAGGCCCAACACCACGAGCTTATTCTTGAGCTTATGTGGTTCGGCTTATTATTTTTTGACTTATTGTGAGCTTATTGATAGCTTATTATTAGGTCGCGTGTTTATTATTTAATGTTTTGCTTATCGGACTATATGGATAAGTAAAACTACATTTTTGGACTTAACGGGCCAAGGCCCAACATAAATACAAGAGTAAATTGCAAAAATCATCCCCGTGGTTTGTAGTTTGTGGCACTAATCATCCCTAGCCGATACTATTGGCACTAATCATCCCTGAGTGGCAAACGTTCGGCAAAAATCATCCTTATTGGGGATGATTTTTGCAAAAAGTTTAACAAAAAGTTTTGCAAAAATCATCCCTCTAGGGATGATTTTTGCCGAAAGTTTCACCACTCAGGGATGATTAGTGCCAATAGTATCGGCTAGGGATGATTAGTGCCACAAACTACAAACCACAAAAGTCTATGACTTTGGAAAACATGTAAACACGAACGGGTCATGCCGAAATTTTTATAAATTATTATACTTAGTAAATATTAGAAAACGCACATGATAAAACTAGATAAATGAGAATTTAATAATGTGCCGAACAATGTATATATATATATAAATATATATAAAATATATATTTTTACTTAGACATTTATATGTATATAATATTAATATACGTACTATTATTTACTCAATTTACTTACAAAAACATTTTAACTATTATACGATCACAAGCGTTAATTTTTTAAAATATATTAACAAAAGTACACTAGTATATGCTTATGCATTATCCGCACTTCTGCGCTACTCCGATATTAAACCAAACCTTCATTTCATAGGTTGTCGTTACGAACCGTTGTTCGCTAACGTGTGATTTTATTCTAGACTATTCTTCTTCGATTCACCAATCAAGGTGAGTTCATAGCCCTACTTATAATCGTTTTGAATAATTGTTTTATAACTTGAGGTGAGTTATTTAATAGTGAACGACTTAGACGTTATACGTTTAACTCATTTTAAACGTTTGACGTTGCGAATAATAAGAGATTTGACAATGTATAGTTTGTAGATATGAAAAGATGATTGAAAGTGATTTGAAAATGGTTTTTATAAAAGTCTACGACTTTGGAAAACGTGTAAACACGAACGGATCATGCCGAAATTTTTATAAATTATTATACTTAGTAAATATTCGAAAACGCACATGATAAAACTAGATATATGGGAATTTAATAAAGTGCCGAACATTATATATATATATATATTTACCTAGACATTTATATCTATATTATATTAATATACGTACTGTTATTTACTCATTTTACTTACGGAAACATTTTTACTATTATACGATCACAAGCGTTAATTTTTGGAAATATATTAACAAAAGTACGTTAGTATATGCTTATGCATTATCCGCACTTTTGCGCTACTCCGATATTAAACCAAACCTTCATTTCATAGGTTGTCTTTACGAACCGTCGTTCATTATCGTGCGATTTTATTCTAGACTATTCTTCTTTGATTCACCAATCAAGGTGAGTTCATAGCTCCACTTTTAATTGTTTTGAATAATTGTTTTATAACTTGGGGTGAGAAACATTGCTTGTTTTTAAAACTGGACACAAGTACTATACGTGAGAAATTCCCCGTTTACGTGTTGCCTAAGTAGCGTTTAGACCAGTATTGCCCGAAATATCTTGAATTGTTAATCATCTTTAACCGACTGGCTGGTTAAGTGAGCGCGAGTGAATAAATAGATCTATTGGGACTAATTATCCCTATCCGGGTAAGAAGCACTTACTAGTCCGAGTTTGCCAAGGACTAACGGATATATGTCATGTCGAAACTAGTTAGGTGGTCTTTGGTCGGACACCTGAAGGGCAAGCCTTTATAGCATTGTACATGCTATCTTTCAGTATTAGCTTCAGTGTCATGAGCTTAGTGCAACGTAAATGCCTCTTTATGTGAAGTTGTATCTCCTATAACTGTCGCATACGTTTTGATAATCTTGTGGTCCACATTAATTACGTTTGAACTAAACCTATGAATTCACCAACTTTATGTTGACGTTTTAAGCATGTTTTTCTCAGGTGCTTAGCATGGATGTCGTTGCTTGACTTATGTGAAGTCTATTTGCCCGAACCGGTTTACCAGAAATTTATCTATGTCTTTAAATACCGTTGTTGAACTTATTTAAGCTTCCACATTTTAATGTTTGTATCTTTTAAATTTGATCGATGTAAAACTTATTAATATTTTGAATTTATGCAACGGTGTTTATTTTTCAAACATACCCTTAGAGGTCGTTCTTTATGCTTTGTACTTGAGATATCCAGTTAACGTCACGCCCCCGGACAATAAATCAGACAGGACCCCATTTGGGGGTGTGACAGATTGGTATCAAGAGCCAAGGTTATAGAGAACCAGGTAGTATAAACTAGGTCTGGACTATAACCAGTATGTGATCCTACATGATTATATGTACCTTATGTGATTCTACATATATGTAATATGTATATACTATGTAATTAAATACTAAGTATAACTAATATTACTATAATTATATTGCATTCTTTTCGCGGTACTTCATCCGATGGTTTATTCATTCACTCATTCATCTATGCATTCATTACCCATTCATTCATTTGTTCATTTACCCATTTGATCATTCTTTTCCGCATCATGCATGGTTGATATAAAGGATATTTATATAAACTTTTGCTTGTGCAGTATCTTTGTTATTTCAGTTTCATCAGATTCGTCTGAGGAGAGTGTGAGAACATCTACTGGACGAGTTATCTTGTTTGGTACTATCCCTACCACTATCCCTGACACTACACCTTTCGTGATTCCACCCACTACCCATATTGATACCACACCGATACCTACTGTTTCACCCACTATACCACCGTCACCGGATTACACACCCGCATCACCTGATTATTCACCTGCATCTGATACGGAGTTTGATCCATCCGAGGACCTGTCATCAGATCATATACCACCACTACCAGTTACTTCAGCATTTCTTTCATCGACCGATGATTCTTCAGATAGTGATACACCTGATACACCACCATCACCTACCCATGGTACACCATTTACTGAGACTACCCTTTCTACCCAGAGATCACCTGTTGCATTTGGTGCACTTCGACGTCGAGTCATGGTTCTTGCACCTGGGCAGCCTATTCCTCATGGTCGACCGTACCGCTACCATCTTAATGGGTCGGTACACATGATGACTGCGAGGAAGAGGGTTGGACCATTACCTACTCATCGTCTTGCTGTGAGATATTCAGTTGATTACTCTTCTTCAGATCATTTTTCTTCGGATGATTCATCATCGAGTTCATCATCAGAGACTTCATTGGATTCTTCTGCAGATGCTTTATCTGATTCTGCATCTAGTCGTTCGTCTTCCGATCATTCATTACCCACACCATCATCGGGTATGAGACCTAGTCATCATTTATGTTCATTGGTACCGAGTATTCATCGTTCATCTACCGCTATTTCTGAGAGACCATCTCATGATTCTTCTTCTGCGAGTCCTTCTCGCAAAAGGAGTAGATCCCCTGCTGCATCTGTACCGTTATCTTCACCTACCCTTGGATCATTCTCTTATGCACGTGCTAACCTTTTATCATCACCTAAGAGGATTAGGAGTTCTAAGACAGCTACGGATTTAGAGGGTTGTTCAGAGGATAGTTTTGAGCCATATGTACCTAGAGAGGCTGGATTGGGAGTTGACTTTGTGGATGAGAGTTCTGAGTCATCTAGGCATAGAGGAACTGATTTAGAGATGGATGTTGATGTTGTAAGGAGCGATGGAATTGATATTGACCCCGAGATCCAGGCAGAGATTGACGAGTGTATCGCTTATGCGGATGCTCTTAGAGATAGAGGGATTGATGCTAGGGTTGTAGTTAAGGCTATTGATCGAGAGGAGATCGAGATGAGTATGAGAGGCCTAGTTGAGGTTAGAGTTGATAGAGTTACTCACCCAGTAGCAACTGATGATATTCCTGAGCCTACTCAGGAGGGAGCTGTAGAGGTCAAGTATGAGACATTAGGAGATTTAGTTCAGAGGTTTCATGATCATACTGAGGAGATTCTGGTTCATCGTGTTCAGGTTATTAAGAGTGTCTAGAAGGATCAGGGACACAGGATCGTAGCGACAAGACAGTAGAGTGCTGATATGTTGGAGAGGATCCGAGAGCTGGAGCGGGATAATATGAGACTTAGAGACATGATGGATGTTGCGAGTTTCCCGGTCTCAGCGTAGGGAGTTGCGTGTTCAGAGGGATATGAGACAGATTCGGCATTTCAGATTTTATGATCGTATAAGGATTGCTAGGCTTGTGCTAGGAGGCATTTGGCTACCGTTCTTAGATTACTTCTTGAGTATCCTAGTGTTGACCTATAGCACCTAGTAGTAGCTAGTTATTAGGGATTTGTAAATCTTATATTTTGGGAACCGTGTTGTAACCATTAGTATTGATGATATGAAATCTAATGTTACCATCCTATGTTCGATATTTTTAACTTAATGATATATTTTATTTTGCTTATTGCATATGGCATTATTACTAAATCGTGGCATTATCATGAAGTTATTATGATTTTGTATTTCCGTATAATAATACTTGTTATTTTATTCGAACCCCGTCAACAATCTCGCATCACCAAAGAATTTCATCGTGTTGTATATTGTTATGTTGTAGGACAATGCCTAACACTCCATCTGGAGCATCTAGGACACTTAAAGGAATTAACGAACAAATTGATCGCCAAATGGCAGGAGCGTTGGGAGCTCGTACCACTTCCATGAACCTTGAACCCCTTATGAGAGACGGGGGTGGTCAAAAGGAAGTAAATGGAAATGGAGGAATGGAAATGGAATTGGAGGAAATGGAAATAGAGGGAATGGAAATGGAGGAAACAAAAATGGTAATAGGAACGGAGGAGGATATGGCTATAACTTTGAAGGATCTGTGCCTGCTCGAGAGTGCACATATCAAGACTTCCTGAAGTGCCGGCCAGTTAGCTTTAATGGGACTGAAGGAGTTGTTAGGTTAACTCGTTGGTTCGAGAAGATGGAGACGGTATTCTACATTAGCAACTGTCTAGAGAAGTACCAAGTGAAGTATGCTTTGTGCACGCTTCTGAACAGTGCATTGACATGGTGGAACTCCCATAAGAGAACAATTAGGATTGAGGCCGCCTATACCATGAGTTGGGCAGAACTTATGAAGTTGATGACAAAAGTGTACTGTCCAAGAAACGAGGTCCAAAAAATAGAGATCGAGTTGTGGAATTTGGTTGTGAAAGGAAATGACTTCACAGCTTATACCAGAAGATTTTAGGAATTGGTGTTGTTGTGTACTAGAATGGTTCCAAATGAGAAGGACAAAGTTGAGAGATTCGTAGGAGGGTTACCTGACAATATTCAGGGGAATGTAATTGTCACACCTCCAGACGGGGCCTGGACGGAATACGTGTCCGGAGGCGTGACGTCATCATACTTCGAACACAAGGCACGAGAGAACGACCACTAATGGACGTTTTGAAAATCATAACTCGTTGCATTGTTTAAAAATAGATAAGTTTTACAAGATTCCAAAGGAAATTAAATATTTGCGGAAGTATAAGTAAAATGTAGCGGAAGCATAATTAAGTTTTGAAAAGTCAACGAGTATGAATGATATTAAAGTCTTGAAAGATGATATCATATTGCACGTAGACTCCACATAGCACGTCAAGAAGTCCAAAGCTAATCACCTGAGAAAAACATGCTAAAAACGGTCAACATAAAGTTGGTGAATTCATAGGTTTAAGTAAAACATTTATGAGGATAAAAAACGTTTAGTGAATATAGCTTTACTCAAAGTATTATGAAAAGCATTTAGCAATTTGAAACGTTCAACGAAAGCAGTGTGGACCACAAGTTATACAACGTATGTGACAGTTATAACGAATACAACTTCACATGAAAGTATTTACTGTTGCGCTAAGCTCATGACACCGATGCTAATAACAACAGGGCATATCATATCATGCCACATAGTATTCCTGCCCTTAACTGGTGTCCCAAACCAAAGACCACCACAACGCACATCGACATGACATATATCTGTTTGTTCTTCGTTAAGTGGAACCAAAGCAGATAGGGATAATTAGTCCCAATAGATCTATTTACGCATTCGCGCTCACTTAACCAATCCAATTGGTCATAGGTGACTAACGGTTCATGATAGTTCGGGCAATAGTGGTTTGTAAGCAAAACTTAGGCAACACATAAACAGGAAACGATAACAGAAAACACTTGTGTCCAATGTAAAAGTAATCAACGTTTTCGTAAAAGCTTAAAGCACTTAAATCCATAAGTAAAAACGAGTGTGACATCAATCATGTAACGAGTTTGTAATCAACGTATAAACGAGTTTGAAATTCAGTAACGTAAACGAGTTTGTAAACGAGCATGTTTCTCACCCCAAAAGTAGTAAAGTATATGTAAAACAAGTAAAACGTGGGGCTATGAACTCACCTTGATGTTGCAGAGCAACTAGCAGAAATGCAAATAATAAGCACAACACAAACGGAAAACAGAAACGGCTCAATCAAGAAGATGCAGCTTAACGGTTATATCCCACTACTTTGGGATGACGAATTAGGGTTTTCCGATGGATGAGTACATCAACGCGACACGTTGATAAAGGATTTGGATTACAAGTTGTAAGAGTTTGGTGGTTGGTTAAATAAAATAACTCGAAAAGCAAACGCAAAGTATGTAACATATTTCGTATATATCACATATGAAAAAGGAAACAATTATACAATTCATATGGTGAATTATATAATAAAGACAAACAACCAAAAGAATAAGTCGCAATATATAATACTTTACAGTATTTATATAAGAAACATAAGAAAAATAATTGTAACAATATAATTCGACACGTTTTCAGAAATCACTTAATTAAATTAATAAAGAGTTCTTGCATAAAGGTAAACACACGTTTTAAAGTTACAAATTAGATAAATAACGTTTTTAAAGTTTTTACAAAAGTTATGATTTTATCTTCTAGTCGAAAATTATAAAATAATATTTTATAAATTAGTATTTCGTTCCGCGTTTTAACTAAATTAGTCGCCTCGTTTGTAAAAATATAGTTTTCGTTTATTTACCGATTTATAGTATCATTTCAAATAGATAATCTTAAAACTACATAACTTTGTCCTTTTATCGGGTTTCCAAGATATTAAAAGTTTTAAGTGAAAAATAATAAGTATACAATTTTATAGAAAATTTCTACATGACCTATTCGTTTATACAACGTTTCCTATTTTTACAAAACTTAACGTTTTCCCACTTTAATCAATCAATGTTTCAATTTATCCGCGTGTTTTAATTTATAACTAGACGAGACCAAATACTAACAAAAATAAGCAATACCAAACACACCCTTATTAGCTATTAAACCATGAACCAAACACACCCTATGTGCTTGTCACGCAGCCAACCAAACACACCCTACTCGGCTGTTTCACATCCAAACAAACGCACCCTACTCGGCTGTTAAAATAGCAAAAACAAACACCCCTTTTCGGGCTTATTAACACGCAGAAACAATCGCCCTTTATGAGCTGTTACATAGCGAAGCAAACACACCTTTATGCTGTCGTTAAACTCAAATCCAATCGCCCCCTTTGGGCTATAAATCCAGCAAACAAACACCCTCATAGGGCTGTCAACCACTGAAACAAACACCCCTAGCTGCTACAGTAAAAACGCAGATCCAAACGCAAAACAAACACCCTTTTGGGTGTGTACACTAGTTTAAACAAAGGAAAAAAAAGAAAAACAATCAAGAAAAAGTAAATGAAAATAAGGCATAAGCCAAATTCATCATCCAAACTTGTAAAATCATGGCGGAGTAGAAATGGTTGGTGGTAGGCGCAGAGTACGGCGGACTTAAGCCGCGGTGAAATAGTGGAGGTGATGATGTTGCTGGTGATGTCGGTTGTGACAATAGGGTGAAGGTGGTGGCGTGGAGATGATCGGCAGCCTATGAATGTGGTCGCTGTACAAAAAATAAAAAAACAAATTCCCCTATTTATCTATTACTATAATTATATATATATACATATATTCCTAATATCCTGTTATTTTATCATAATTAATTATTTATCTTCTCATTATAAACCCCCCCCCCCCCCCCCCCCCCCCCCACCCCCCCCCAACAAAAAACAAAAAAAACCCCCCCTAAAATAAAAAAAAAAAAACCCCAAAACCACACCCCCCCCTCCCCCCCCCCCCCCCCCCCCCCCCACACCCCCAACCACCACACACCCCCCCCCCCCCTAATGGTGGTGATGTTGCCCACATGGACGGCTGTGGTTGTGGTGGCTTGCTCTGTGCGATGACAATCGTCGGTGGTGGGGATGATTGTTGGTGATGAAAGGTCGCGTGTTATGTTTTGCCTGGAGATAGGAGTTAAGGATTGGTGGACGGTCGGGTGACCGAAAAATGGCCCGGAAAATAAAGGGGGGGGACCGCCGCGAAAATAAATAGAGAGGAGACGGGATCGTTCGTATGTTTAGTGGTAACATAAAAATGACAAAACCCTAATAGTTAACATATATATATATACTATATATATATATATATTATATATATTATATATATTATATATATATATACTTATTTATATACATCTGGTATATATATATATATATATACTAGAAAGTTTTTAAAAAATATGGAACAGGATAGAATAAGTCTGAGGGTACTTATCCCCCCCCCCCCCCCCCCCCCTGTAATCATTTCCCTAAGGACTGGAAGTTGCTAACTTTGGGCGGCGGGATGTGAGTGGAAACTTTTTGGGCTAATATTGGTTCGGGCACTCGTGTTCGATAAGATTATCGATTGATTTAAATATACGAAAATTGAGCCATTTGTTTTGCCAAAATAGTTGTTTCTCCATAAAAATGAGTATTTACATGACTTAATTTATAAAATGTTTTTCTTGTTATAACAACTTATTTAAATAATCATTATTATTTTAATTTTGGTCACCATTGGGTGTCGCGCGCCGTTAAACTTGTCCGCCTAAAAAAAACTTGTAATTTTGAACCTTTGTGTTTTAAATAAACGACTTTTGCAGATAAAAATATTAAAATATTTTATTTAATAAAAGATGATAATTAAATAATAAAATTTAAATTATTTTTGTGTCGGTACGAGTTGTTACGCGGTTATAAAACTTTGCAGAGGCCTAATTTTAAGTCATAACATTTCTGCTTAAGGTTTCGCTGTACTCGCGGATAAAACTAAAAAGTTTGTCCGTGGGAATGTCTGTTTTACATCCAAATTTCTTTAGATGTCCGAGTCCGTGAAAAACGTATTTTAGCGGCGCTCGTTTTTGAATAGCTCTAATTTAGGAATAACATATATCTTCTCGTTTTCAAGTCAAATAAGTTAGAAAAATAAATTTGCAAATGAGCGATAATAATAGTAATTATGATTTATTATTTAAATACGTTTCAAAAATTTACCGGTTACGCGGTAATCGTTTTTATGTTACTGTAGAAGGTCAAAAGTCAAAAAGTCAAGTTTGAACCAAAAAGTCAAAGGGTAAAATAGTAATTTAAAATTTTTGAAAATTGCCGGGTGTGACATTACCTACCCCTTAAAAGGAATCCCGTCCCGGGATTCGATTTGTGTTAACCGATTGTGTGACCAAAAAAAGATTTAAGGTTTAATGGTCAGTTTAGACATGGCGTTGATAAATTTATTCAGTAAAATTCGATTTTTCGACAATTCTTAATATGCATAAATTTTGGCTAGGTTTGACCATGATATTTAATCCATCAGAATAAGTACCTTAGAAAAATATCATTACAAATTATATAATCGATATAAATGCGTTATAAAGAAAGTCTCTTAATAGTGAAACCATCAAAGGAGAAAGTGTAGGCGCGTGGGTATGTCTGTATAAGAGTTTCAAATGTTTAGAGGCGGAGTCGGGTTTCTGAAATATGTAAGGTTCGACGATTAATATCGGACGAGGCTAATGAATGTAAGTATTCAACTTACTTAGGAAGTACGAGGATGAATCATGGCTCAACACACCATAAGCAGACGATGTGAATTAAAGTGTAACCGAACGGCTCTAACCGCAACTTAATAAATAGACGCGCCGTAGAACGAGAAATAATAATAATAACGGAACGTTGCACACAACGTTTAATAAGGAAATATACAACCATATATGTTTGTGCTTTAGTTTACTCAATAAAATGCGTTTTTACGAACTTATTAAGTTTATGAAGATGTTACGACGTTCTTACGAAAAGTTACTATTTATAGAAAGTTTCCATTTCAGAAAAGTTTTTAGTTTCGAGACGTTAATAGCATCCCCTAATTTAATCGTTTCCACATTTCCAAAAACGAACTATTGAAACCCCAGCGTCTAACCAAAATTCTTAGCTTGCAATATATATATATATATATATATATATATATATACATAAAAACTTGCTATGTTTAGAAATGACCAACGGCAACGACTTATCCCTTTTTTTTGAAAATTCCTAAACTTTCGTTTTAATATTAAGAAGCTCTACGAATATTTTCAAAGACTTTCGGCACTTAATAAACCTTTAGAAATATTTCTAAACATCCGTTTACACTCATTTAAAACTCAGACCAGCAACTATATTTTTATAAATCATCCATGGACTTGACCAAAAACTTGACCATAACACTGCCATATTTTTCAAACTATCCAAAACTCTTTTATGCCAAAACTAATCAACCAGATTCACTATAATTCAAGCCTAACCTCATTGCCATCTTCGTTGCAACTCACAAATCTCACAACCTCTCAACAAGAACAATTTATATATCCGAATTCATCAAAAATCTTTATTAAAATATTTATTCATTTTAATAAATTTGAAAATCATAGCACAAACATATGGAGTCGTGAATTGATAAGTGTAAAATACACATATCCATTTATGCTTAAAACAACCCAAATAAACCCAAAACAGACCAAAAATGGCAAAAATATGCTTGTATTTGTGTTTTGTGTGTGCAAGTACGGATAAGTCAAAAATCACAAGAAAACAGTCAAAAACGAGCAAGCACGGACACGAGAATCAGAAGAGTACAAAAAGAAGCCAAAGAATCAAAGCCGAAGCCAGAAAAGTCAAGCCTCAGTCAAAATCAGCCAAGAAAAATCAAAGTCAGTCAAAGATGGTCAACAAAAGTCAACAAGACCCACAATATTCCATTTTAACCCTCTAAGTTTCACAAAAGTCCAAGAATAGCCCCTCTCCTCTAATTGGGCCTTACCCGGATCTAGTAAGCCCATAACTAGCCCACTTCCTCCTTAATATAAACCACAAGGGCTGAACTTGCATTTCTCAAAAGTTATTTATAACTTGAAAAGGAGAAAAAGAACACAAGGACCATTTGTGTAACATTCCAAATCCATAACTAAAATAACTGTCAAAAAATGGGCGCGAAGGGCGTTTTACTATTCACCCGTCTCCCCCGTTTTTACCCCCAGTCAAAAACAAAGGGCTTATGGAAATTGAAGGTCAAGAAAGTCAATCCATGGAGTCTATAATGCAATGGCAGGGTCAAATTAGTCTAATCATGGGTCACTTAAGCCCTTTCACACTCAAAGGGCACGTCATCAATGGAAGAAGCACAAGTATACATGGGTTTTTGTACTAAAACACTCAGAGAACTAGCACAATGTCACATCAAAGGAA